>CM019150.1:116211539-116344260 GCA_009733165.1 Naja naja | reverse complement strand
GCACTGTTATGTATGCAGAGTTTAAAATGAGGTATTGTAAAGTGTTTGAATTCATTGGTTGTAAATGTGGAAAACCCTGCACTCTGATTGGCTACTCAGCAGCTATAAATAGCTGCCTGAGCCAGTTGTCCGTTCTGAGCTGAAGTCACAATAAACTTTGAGTTGAAGCACTCGCGTCCTGCCTCTCTATGCGAACTTAACACTGAGAGGTGGGATTTCCCTGAAGAGGCAACGCGAACAGAGAAGAGGAGATGGCTGCGCTGAACACAGCCCCATTGACCCGAAGAATGAAGACTGGGAGTCGTATGCAGATCGGTTTCAGATGTTTTGGAAGGAAGCGATCTTGCCGCCATTTCTGAGCAGCAGAAGAGGCGGTTTTCTCACATATTCGGTCCGGCAGTTTTCAAGATGGCGAAGGCATTAGCAGTGCAGCAGACGTGAAGGTAATGGCATGGCCTGATCTAGAGAGGCTTTTAAGGGCACACTACGCACCCCAAGTATCGTGCCTCGTTAAGAACAGAGTTTTATCGCCGCGATCAGGGGAAGACGAAAGCATAAATGACTTTGTGGCAAGTTTAAGAGACATTGGGGTGCTCAATTCAGCAGCTTAGAGGAGGCCATGCGCGATCGTTTTGGGCCTTAAAGACAAGGTTTGCAGAGCAAATTACTGATGAAACCCAAGATCATGCTGAAAGCCATAGAGGAAGCATCTTCAGCAGAAGCCACCAAATCCTCAGCAGCATGAGAAAGATGAACAAGACTACGGGCCATTTAGATGGGGAAAAGACCACTACAACTCATTTTGATGAACTTGAATCTGAGTCAGAATACAGTGGAGAAGAAGAAGAAATCAACAGACTCAGAATGGAGCGGAAAAGAAATGACCTGAGAAGGAAGAGGCGTGATTTCCACTGCATAGGTTGTGGGGAAACCACCCCGCACTGAATGCAAGTTCCTGGACACCATTTGCCTCCGATGTGAAAAAAGTGGGCACCTTGCAGAGTCTGCAAATCATCAGAACTCCACCTAACAGAAGGAAGTTTGCTACAAACAACAAAGACAGAGAAGTCAAGCCAAACAACACCAGTGAGAAAATGGGGCACAACACAGAAGCAAATGGAAGGAATGAAACTCATCAAACAGTAACTATTGGTCATTCTTCCCTTTAAATAACAGGAAAGTGCATGTCAAGGTAATTGAAGGAAGGCCTTGCCAAATGGAAGTGGACTCAGGTTCATACTTATCCATGGTGTCATGGGACACTATTCAGAGACTGATACCAGACATTCAGAAGACTCACTTCAAGAAGCAGGCATTAACTCTTAAAGACTACCAAGGAACAAGATTCTAGAGTTGGAACAAGAGAATTCAACGTGAAGTTCAAAGGTCACATCAAGCCTACCCTGACCATCGTGGATAAAGATGCCCAAGTTTGCTGGGGCTAGAATGGTTCAACCGCTGGGCATCGAAGTGACTGGCATCAATCACGTAAGCAACACTGAGTGGGAAGAGTCTTGAAGTCTGAGTTTCCAGAGGTCTTCAGCGACGGATTAGGCAAGTACTTGGGGACCCCTATCACATTTAACCTAGATCCCAAGGTACAACCAATCAGATTAAAACCCAGAAGGGTACCCTTTGCATTGAAGGAAAACATTGATGAACAATTAGATAAACTTATAGCCCAAGGGGTGCTGGAGCCCACAGACCACTCCAGGTGGAAACACCCATAGTCCGCCAGTCAAGGCTGGCGGTTCCGTGAGAATCTGCGGGGATTACAAGGGGACATTGAACCATGCGCTACAGCAGAGCACATATCCAGTTCCAGTGGTTCATCATTTATTACATTCTCTGGGCGGGGGCACAGTCTTCACCAAATTGGACCTGGCCCAAGCATACCAGCAGTTAACAGTAGATGATCTAACTGCAGAAGCCCAAACCATTGTAACCCATCGGGGTGCATTCAAATGCAAGAGGTTACAATTCGGAGTAAGTGTGGCGCCAGGCATCTTTCAAAGCCTCATGGAAAGGATGCTACAAGGGTTGCCTGGGGTGGTGCCTTATTTTGATGACGTTTTAATCTCTGCTGAAAATGACACTCAGTTACGAGAAACTCAGAGAAGTTCTAACCAGGTTCAAAAAGCGGGGTTAAAAGTCAAAAAAGAAATGCACACTAAGAACTGACAAAGTAGAATTCTTGGGTTATATGATTGATAAACATGGCATCCACCCACAGAAGCCAAAGTTCAGGCAATCAAAAGAAGCCCCAGGCCTAGATGCAAAACTGATTTACAAGCATTCCTGGGACTTATTAATTTCTATCATATGTTTCTACCTCAGAAAGCAACCACTGCAGAACCCTTACACAGATTACTGGATAAAAATCTGCATGGGTCTGGGGCACAAAAGAAGAAGCTGCATTTAACAACATCAAGAGACAAATCACTTCTGATTGTGTCCTGATACAGTTTTCTGAGAATTTACCTGTAGTATTGACTTGTGATGCATCCCCTTTTGGAGTGGGCGGGGTGTTGAGTCACATGCTTCCCAGTGGAAGGGAAGCCCTGATTGCATTTTACTCTCGCACTTTGACCAAAGCAGAGAGCAACTACAGTCAACTGGACAAGGAAGCGTTGGCTATCATGGCAGCAGTCAAGAAGTTCCATGAGTACGTATATGGGAGAAGGTTCACCATTGTTACAGATCACAAACCTCTTTTAGGCATTGTGGCAGGGGACAGACCAACGCCCACCATCCTGTCACCAAGAATGCTGAGATGGACTGAATTTCTTGCTGCTTATTCATATAAACTCATTCACAGACCGGGAAAAGACATTGGGCAGCTGATGCTTTGAGTCGCTGCCCACTTCCTTTGCACACTGAGGACCCTGCTCCTGAAACTTACACCTTCTTTCTAGAAACTGTTGCCAAACTTCCAGTTCATGCTGCTGAAATTGCTAGAGAAACTGCCAAAGACACTTCATTGGCTCCTATTGTAGGCTGGATTAAAAGGGTTGGCCACTACATGATCTACCTCAAGCTTCCCAACCTTTTAAATCCAGACAAACTGAATTATCTGTCTTGAGGGATGTATTTTGTGGGGTAACAGGGTGGTTATTCCTGCAAAATTGCAGAAAGAGGTTTTGGAAATGTTACATGAGGGTCATCCGGGTATTGTCAGAATGAAGGGATTGGCCAGGAGTTATGTATGGTGGCCTGGTATAGACAAAATGGTTGAAACCTGGGTTGCATCCTGCCCAAACTGTCAGCAAGTAAGGCCTGCTCCACCCCTCCCCCAAACAAGAATGGGAATGTCCTAGGGGTCCATGGTCCAGGATTCACATTGATTTTGCTGGCCCTACCAGAGGCACACTTTCCTTATTGTAGTTGATGCATACTCCAGATGGTTAGAGGTTATCCCCATGGTTTCCGCCACTGCAGGCGCTGTTATCAAACAACTTAAGAAACTTTTGTAACTCATGGGTTACCTGATGTGCTTGTTTCTGACAATGGTCCTCAATTTACTGCTAATCTTTTTGAATCATATTTAGCGCAGCAGGGTATCAGACATGCCCTTACTGCCCCTGGGCATCCTTCGATCTAACGGCCAGGTGAGCATGGTACATTTTACCAAGGAGAAACTCCAACAATTGGGTCCAGGGGACATCACTGAGAAAGTTGAAAAACTACTCAGTATCCAACACATCACTCTAGTCCATCCACTAACTTAACTCCTGCCGAGCTTTTGATGGGGAGAAAACTCAGGTCTACCCTAGACCGCCTTCACCCCCGCACGCACCTCTAGATTCCACCAGCAAAACTCACATTCACTGTGGGTGATTCTGTTTATGCTAAGAACCTTGTGGGTGAACCACTATGGATTCCTGCTGAGATAACCCAGGTCACAGGCCCCAGGTCTTACAGGGTTCAAACTGAGGATGGTGTCTTGTGGAGTAGGCACATAGACCAGTGCGGTCCAGACTGCCTCTGGAGCATCGCCCTTGCTCCCTCTGGATCCCATGCCCTCAGCCTCTTCTAGGGGAAGGGGAGATAATGATGGTAATCAGCAAGTGAGAATCAACCCCATGTGTAACAAGCTAACACGACAGGAACCATCCCAAAACCTGTCAGGGTACCAACAACCATTTTGCAAATAGAAGATTGCACATCACTACCAGATTTAGGGGTGACATTGGGTTGGAGATGGATTGGGAGGGAGACCAGGTTGTAGTAACCAAGCAGGTTCTACCAATACAAGAAGTCCTAATAAGGGAATGTTGGCAGATACATTTCCTTCCTCACAAAGTGAGATTCCCAAAACACCTGAACCACGAGGTCTCAGCACCCATAAGAGCCCCACCTATCTACAAGAGTATATTAGATAGATGGGGTTTGAGTATGGACCAAACCTAGTGGGGAGGGGTGTTATGTATGCAGAGTTTAAAATGACTGGGTATTGTTGTAAAGTGTTTGAATTCATTGGTTGTAAAAGTGCGGGAAAACCCTGCACTCTGATTGGCTGGCAGCCGTGGCAGCCGGCTATAAATAGCTGCCACAGCTGAGCCAGTTGGGTCCATTCTGAGCTGAAGTCACAATAAACTTTGAGTTGAAGCACTCCACGTCCTGCCTCTCTATGCGAACTTAACAACCACCAAGCCACGCCCACCAAGCCATGCCCATAGAACTGGTAGTAAAAAATTTTGAATCCCACCACTGCATACACACAGTTACTCACGCCCTTGTCACCTCGAGACTCGACTACTGCAACGCTCTCTATCTAGGACTGTCCTTGCATACCATCCGGAGATTGCAGTTGGTGCAGAATGAGGCCGCGCGGATGGTGATGGGAGTTACCCGGTTCTCTCATGTTACCCCCCTCCTGCGTGGCCTGCATTGGTTGCCGATTGTGCTCCGGGTGAGATTCAAGGTTTTAGTTTTGACATTCAAAGTCCTACGACATGGGTCCCCAATATCTGAGGGCGTCTTCTTCCAATAGCTAGTGCCGGCCCCTGTCCTCATAGAACTCCTCGGGGTTCCATCGCGTCAATGCCGGTTGGTACTTCCCCCGAGCCTTCTCTGTGCGGCCCCGACCTCTGGAATCAACTGCCTCTGGAGCTCCGTCTGGCCCCTGATCTCCGCACCTTCGCCGAATTAAAGACCTGGTTGTTTGACCAACCTGGGCTGTGACCCTTCCTTGGGGGGAAGGATGGTTTTTAATGTATTTTATTGTTGTGTTTTATATTTGGGCTTGTTGGTTTAATGTCTTTTTAAATATTTATTGTTCTGTGTTTTTAGTTGTGAGCCACCCTGAGTCTTCGGAGATGGGGCGGCATACAAGTTCAAATATAAATAAATAAATACCAGGGATGGGATTCAGCCAGTTTGGGCCAGTTCAGGTGAACCAGATGTTAAATTTACATCTAGTTCGCCGACCGGTTGGCCCCACCCACCCCACCCCTCCCAGGATGTCTCCCCACAGCCCATTTTGGATGCAGGTAACTGCAGGGTCCACTGCAGGGCAAAAATGACCCACCCAGAAGTTCTGGAAGTCTGGAAATGGGCCTGTTTCTGGCTTCCGGAGGGCCTCCAGAGCCCTGTTTTCATCCTCCCAGAGGCCTGAGGGAAGCCTCCAGACTCTGGGGAAGGCGAAAAATGGCCCTCCTGGAAGTTCTGGTAGGCCACACCCACCATGGCCACACCGACCCAGTAACCAGTTGCTAGGGATTTTGAATCCCACCCCTGCTGCATACTCAGTATTATAAGTTGCCATGGATAATGGAAATGCATATCAGGATGTCTTGTAGGTCTAGTTCCAAAAAGAAAGCTAGGAGAATGGCTGCATCAGAACAATCCTATTCATTTCATGTGGGTAGACATGTAAGTGGATAGAAGAGTTACCCTTGCCCCACATTCTTGAGTGTCAATGGCAGTGAGAGGCTATATGTGCAAAAGGTTCTTCCACTGTGCATAGGATCTATGATTACCATGATCATAAAAATTACAACGGCAGCTGGAATAATATCCTTCCTTTAATGCATTCATTCATTTTATCTTTCTCTCACTGTTGTAAGGGAATTGTAATTAGTTTTTCTAATCTAGTAAAGCTAGCTGCAACGTATCTCCATTGCTTAATGGCTGGCTTCAGGCTCCATTTAAGCCTCTATTTTTGTTGCATGATCCACAGTGTAATCTGTTAGCATAATACACAAAAGCAAACAAACTACATTATGCTTTAGAATAATGTATGCCCAGTTGGGTTATGAATTCTAGAAGAGTGAAAACTTTTGAGCTATTAATACCTTGGGCAGGAAAAAGGGGGCAGGAAAGAGTTGGAAAAATTGGGAAAAAATTGCATAAAAGGGCCAAAAGAATAAAAAAGATGGTCAGATAAATGACTGCACAATAGAAACATGGGAAGAAATGTGGAAAAAATGTGGGTGGAGACCCGTGATGCACACAAAAAGAAGGAGGAGGCCAACTTTGTAAAAGAAGCAGTTCAAGCTTTCTATTATTGCAGAAAGAAGAGAAAATGGAAAATGGATACTCTGACTCAGGTTTGGGATGAGTCTGTCACTTTCTTTCCAACCTGTTTGCGTGATTCTTATTGAGTCCACATTGGGATTTGGAGGTCACTTAGTCTTTGGAATGACATTACAAATCACATGGTGGGTTGGTGTCAAGGCAATTTAAGAGCCTGAACACTTTGGAATGCCACCTAAACTTCTCCTTGTGCAAATCTAACTAAGACTCTTAGAGTTCCATTCATCACTCTGCAAACACTCTGCATGCACAGATGCAGCTCTGAGAATTTCATCCAATGATCTGGAATGTCCTCTTGCCTTTCCACATTGGTAACCTGAGTTCATAAGTGGCCCTTTGCTCAAAGTAGCCCATGTCAGAAATACCTGTGTCAGATTGGCCACTTAGAGCATTCCTGAATTAATTTGTTCTGCCTTTCATTCTCATATTGCTGCCTTTCATCATGGCCCTGCACACTTATACATTCAGCCAATAGAAGAAAGGGCGAGAAGAAAAAATGACATAAGAAAATAAGAAGGGATGGCCTACTAACAAATGGAAATAAATAAATCAGGAAAAGTATCTCTTTTGATAGAAGAGAACTAGAAGCACAGGGAGATGAAGTGATTGGATTTTTTTCCCTCCTATTTGCAAAGTTTTCTCTTTAAATAAAACCTCAAAGCTTCTCAGACTGCAGTGCCACTCTTTTAGTATTTGTTAAAAGGAAGTTCCTAAGATAAGTTTTATAATTTCTACCCAATATTAATATAACAAATTGGCAAAGATACTATCTTGAGTTAATAACATTCATTGGAGGCCTTTAAGATTTGAAGGGGGGATTTGAGTTGGGATCCCCTGCTCTAGAGGAATTCTCCTGATCATTCTGTATTGTAGGGACCATGTCAAAGAGAGTAGCAGTTGTTGGTTCTGGAGTAAGTGGGCTGACATCCATCAAAGCTTGCCTGGAGGAAGGCCTTGAACCCACCTGTTTCGAGCAAAGCAATGACATTGGTGGCCTATGGCGATTCACAGTAAGTAGATAGAAAATTTTAATTGCTTTCTTATAGAAACAAGTATAATATGCAGACAAAGTTTGAAAAATTGGAGTATTGAAATCCTCTTGGGAATTTTCCCACTTCAAAAGAGAATCCTATACAGAGTATTCCTCTAAATCTGACAGCAATCCTAGGAAAAATGTAGTTGTGTAAAACCTTTTATGAATTGAATTTTGAGGTTAATCTAGCAATTTGTATCTCTTAGACAGGATTCCCCAGGGCATATGCAGACAAGATGGGTCAAAAAAGTTAAGATGGCCACAACTGCATGATTGAACTCCCACCCTGTTTATGTGGATTGGATGTATGATGCATCTAAAAAAGTGTAAAGCCCTCTCTTATCAACATAACACTCATCAACAATTGGTCCTAAGTGCCAACCAGGCATGATGTGAACTGTATATAAACAATTAACATATATGTAGGTCTTGGTGTATTCGGGTCTTGTCCTGTGTAAGATTGAGAATACCTTGGCGACGTTTCGATGAGATCCCACTCGCCATCTTCAGGCTGGTGCTTTCGTGCTTGTGCCAGCAAAGCGTGATCTGAGCTGCCTTCTCTCTATAAATACTGGAGGGGAGGTGTGGTGTGCTGGCTCTGCTGTAAGCGGGTTGGTTGGCTGTGTTGTTGGCTGTGTTGTCGCTTCTTGATTGGTTGATGGAATTGGTGTTTGCTGATTGGTTGGCTTTTTTGTAAGAGCCTGTCTGGCTGAGGTAGTGGCTGTGTGTCCTTCAGCCTTTTGTGTTGTAGCTACCTGGATAGTGGGCTGTGTGATGACCTTCTGAGTTTTATTGTTGTGACATCCTGGGTCTTGTGCTGTTATCTCCTGGGTCGTTGTCTGTGTTGCAACTTCCTGAGGTTTTGTGTTGTAATCTCCTGAGTTCCATGATGTAGTATTCTGGGTGGAAAGCTGTGATGTGACATTCTGGGACTTGGTTTGGCTCCGAGTTTGAGGTCTGGCTATGTGTTCATAGCGTGTGTTAGTTTGCCTAGTCTGGGGGTCGGAGGGAGGTGTAGCAGCTGGAGTTGCAGCTATGGTCTGGTTTCTGGATGGTGGTTGCCTTTTGTCTGTGGGGTGGGCTTGGTTTTGAGTCTGGTGAGGGAGATTGGAGGTGGCATCATGTGTTATTTTGGGTCCAGTGTTGGTTTTGTGGCTGGGACTCGTTTGTTGATTATGGAACTCAGGAGATTACAACACAAAACCTCAGGAGGTTGCAACACAGACAACGACCCAGGAGATAACAGCACAAGACCCAGGATGTCACAACAATAAAACTCAGAAGGTCATCACACAGCCCACTACCCAGGTAGCTACAACACAAAAGGCTGAAGGACACACAGCCACTACCTCAGCCACACAGGCTCTTACAAAAAAGCCAACCAATCAGCAAACACCAATTCCATCAACCAATCAAGAAGCGACAACACAGCCAACAACACAGCCAACCAACCCGCTTACAGCAGAGCCAGCACACCACACCTCCCCTCCAGTATTTATAGAGAGAAGGCAGCTCAGATCACGCTTTGCTGGCACAAGCACGAAGCCGAAAGCACCAGCCTGAAGATGGCAAGTGGGATCTCTTCGAAACGTCACCAAGGTATTCTCAATCTTACACGGACAAGACCGAATACACCAAGACCTACATACCTTTACCCGTGAAAATCTATGAAAACAATTAACATATATATATATATATATATATGTGTGTGTGTGTGTGTGTGTGTCTGTGTGTTTTCGATTTTCACGGGTAAAGGTATGAATCTTGGTGTATTCAGGTCTTGTCCTCTAAATCTTACACGGGACAAGACCCGAATACACCAAGACCTACATATATATATATATATATATATATATATATATATATATATATATATACATACACACACACACACACACACATACAGAGAGAGAGAGAGAGAGAGCTTGCAATTGAATGCTGTGTCTAATTCTAGTTTGGCTGTGGGCTGAGCCTTCAATAGAGTTCAACTAAAGGTACTTTGTGCATTGAATGAAAAATCTAAATGAACCTTACAGCCCCCACCATGAATTGCATACTAGTAGTAATTTCATTTTTTTAATTCATATTTATATCCCGCCCTTCTCCGGAGACTCAGGGCGGCTTACAATTTTTGGGATACAACCCAATGCATTCAGCAATAGCCTTCATTCCATTGTATATGCCTGCTTATTACTAAGCGGCATTTTTACAAAGTCAGCTTATTGCCCCCAACAATCTTGGGTCCTCAGTTTACCTACCCCGAGAGGATGGAAGGCTGAGTCAACCTTGAGCCTGGTGGGATTAGAGCCTGCACTAATTACAGGCAGCTGGAACCAAGTGCTAGGCTATTAGCAGCCTGCACCACCAAGGCCCCTTGGTAATTTCAATTTTTTTTACTGTAATTTCATTACAGTAATTGATTGATTATGCACCATTAAGCCATTACTTACCCTTAGTCAACCACATAGATACATCTGCTCCATGATCATCTGTCCCTAATCTGATCTTTCAGATCTTCGTCATCACATAGTAATACTTGCTCTAAAATTCCCAGTAAATACTCTCCCAGTAGGCAAATCGTCCTGGAGAGCTACTAGTATAAAAATATTGTCTCAAAATAAGATCACTTTATTTTCAGTGTTGCAAAGATTAAATGCATCTTTCTCAACATGGCAACTCAGTTAATGTCCTGGTGTTTAATCAATACCACTTATTATTACTGACCATTGCCAATGAAATATTCTAGCCTCTCACCTGGAATTGAATACAGTATGTATATTCTATGAGTTACTTGTTGCCTAGTGTGCTTTTTAAAACAAACATTTTCCCAGATCACTAAGAATATTATATCCTCCATATTGTTTCTAAAACAAGGCATTTATTTCTTATAGTTAAATGGCTTTCCATCTGAAGGAAAGAGATTCTCTTTTAGGTAGTCTGAGTTTTCCATATATCAATTTTTCATTTCTGAAATATTTTTGCATGGTTAAGTTAAACAAAGCTAAAATTCTTGCCATTTTGATGGTATAGACTTGGATAGATTTGGTTCTAAGTTCATTTTTATAGGAAGAATGCAGATAAATAAATGTGAGCAATCAGCTCAAGTTCAAAATTAGGCCTCTCATCAATATTTGTTTAGAATGTAGCCTGGCTCTTGTTCATTATTGTTAGAAATACTAAAGAACCAGTATTACAGATCCTACATGGTAGCTTTCTGTGTAGAGAATATTGGAGAAAAGGTTCTTTTTATATTCTTTAGGAAACTGTAGAGGAGAGAAAAGCAAGTATCTACAGGTCACTCACCAGTAATTCCTCCAAAGAGATGAGCTGCTTCAGTGACTTTCCAATGCCAGATAACTTTCCAAACTTTCTGCACAATACGAAGTTCTTGGAATATTTGCGACTGTATGCAAAACACTTTGATCTACTCAAATATATCAGATTCAAGGTGAGTAGAATTGAATTCCCAAATGGTCATATGATGCATTATACAAGCACTGTTTAAATCAGTGTTTTACAAACTGGATGACTTTAAGATGTGTGATTTCAACTACCAGAATTTTCCAGCCAGCATTTGAAAAACACTGATTTAAGTTTTAAAAAATGGAAATCGTCTCTGTAATAGCAGTAAGCATATTGTATATCTCAGAGGACTACACAACATGTACATTGATATACATTGACATACATTGACATATATATCAATTTACCAGTTAAAATAAACCAATGCAACTCTAAATAGAATGAAGTACAGTACTCTATTAACAAGATAAAACATAACTGAGAAATAACCATTTTTTATACAGAAGAGCAGTTAGTGAAATAATCAGAGCTGTAAAAGGCATTCCTTTGATGGTGTATTTGTTTTCCATCAACCCCAGACACAGCACTTGAACTCTGAAAGAGAGTGCAGCCCTGTCCTGTTCTGGTTGCAGATCTCCATCATGACTGGTAAACTTCCCAATCTAGAGTAATTCCACTTGATCTAGTTTATCTAATTACTCTAGTGGTGAAGGCGCCAGATTAGAACTCAGGAGACTTTAATTCTAGTTCACTTTAAGCTTCAAAGCTAGCCAGGTGAGTTCAGGCCAGCCACTCTCTCTCAGCCCAACTTACCCCACAGGATTGTTGTTGCTGGGGAAATAGGAGAAGAGAGCAGGGGTGGGATTCAAATTTCTTAACAACTGGTTCAGTGGGAGTGGCCTAATTTGTGGGTGTGGCTTGGTGGTCATGTGACTGGGTGGGCATGACTTGTATGTAAATATTGTAAATATTTATGTAAATGTTTTTTAATTAAAAAGAGCAACTTTTACCCAAATCAGGCAAAGCAGGCAGATTGAGTTGCTCACAGAATCACAGATTCACTCACAGATCTATCATTCTGCAATCTGCTGCCCGAGTCTGCACTGAAAGCAGAAGCTTCAGTCCTAAGGAAGGTTCAGCTCTGCTTTCAGACCACTTCTCACCCCCCCCCCAATACCACCCCTGACTGGGCCTCAGGGAAGGCTCCTGGGCAAAGGCAAAGCAATACAACAGCTATTTAGATTAGCTAGAAAACAGGAAATTCAATGATTTCCTGCTTTCTAGCTAATCTAAATCACCCGGCACAGCTGGTAGTCGGAACAGCTGATCATCAGGAAAAAGAAAAATAGCAACTTACCAAAAATTAGGTGAAGGTACAATGTAGGCAAGTTGGATGGCACGCATGCCAGGTAAGGAGTGACTGGGAAGGAAGGGGCGGGAAGGGAGGGGCAGGGCCAGCCAGTGGTGTAATTTGCCAGTTCTCTGAATTGCGCAGAATCATAACAACTGGTTCTATAGAACCGGTCCATACCCCTGGAAGAAAGGTATGTTCACCATCTTGAGTTATTTATAAAAACAATAAAGACAGGATAAATACAGGTAGTTCTAGACTTATGACTGTAATGGAGCCTGCCCATTACAGTTGCAAGTTGCAACAATCATTAAGAGAAATGTCAAGCCTAATGGTCCCCCATCCCTGCTCTCCACAATGAATCATTAAATGAATGTACAGATTGTTAAGTGGAGAACTGGGTGCCTCAGGGTTGGAACAAACCCTTGGAGGCCTAGTGCAGACTCAGGCCTGCCTGTTCCAGGCCTCTCCCACCCTTGAGGGACTTGATGCTTCCTGTCCTTGGGATTCCCCCAGGCCCAGTCCTGCTAGCAAGCTGGCCCTGAAGCAAGCAAGGGAGCCTAAAGGAGCTATCAACACAGGAAGGAAAGTTATAGCTTGTAGGCCTCAGCCAACTGCCTATCCAGCCACTCACTTCTAGGGCCAAGCAGCACCCAACTTACTTTTATTTTTTGAAGAGGAGCATCTGTCTGTCAGTCTCTCTGTCTCTCTCTCTCTGTGTCTCTCTCATTCTGATTCTCCAGCACTCTCTGGATCTCACAGGCACTTCTTTGGCCTTT
Organism: Naja naja; assembly: GCA_009733165.1. Classification (NCBI taxonomy): domain Eukaryota; kingdom Metazoa; phylum Chordata; class Lepidosauria; order Squamata; family Elapidae; genus Naja; species Naja naja. Next base: position 116,331,257 of record CM019150.1, on the reverse strand, counting down.
GTTGGTGCTCAGTCACTTGGGGAGATGCATGGCCTGCTCTTCACCCTGAGACACTCGCATGACCCAGCTGTGGCCAATGTTCCACATCTCCAGGAGGAGGAGGAGACACCATTTCCTCCATTGGGAAGCGCGCTAAATTTAACTGTGCTGCGCAAGGCACAGCAAGAGCAGGCCGGGTCAGTGTCTCAGGGTGGAGAGGAAGTTGCATATCTCCCTGCGTGACCAAGGTGCACGCAGCACCAAAAAGGGCGGGAAGAAGAGCCCGCAGACCCAGCAAGAGATGAAACAAGTACAGGGGCTCTTTGTTCCTACTTTGGAATATGGAGCGAATCTCCATCCCCCACCCTTACCTTCTCAGGGCAGGCAAGGAGTGACTGGGGGGAAGGGCGAGGGGTGGGGCCAGATACTAGTGACTTCAGCTGACATGGAGACACAGCAGGGGGACGAAAGAGCTGCGGGTTGCCAATACCCATTGCTTTGGCCTGCCTGTGCTGCTGCTGCCGCCACCGCCCCCGGCCACAACAGCACCATTACCTTGTTCCGACCGGCGAGGGCTGTGCTATTCCTTGCACGTTGCACCACCTGCAAAGTTGCACATTGCACATAGCACCCTCTACGGTGGAGATTTCCAGCCCCACCACAAGCTGCCTGGCCAGTCCCATATTCCAGAGCTCTAGTCACAGGACTGGCCCATTAGTCATCCCGGAGCAGCTCTTCCACCCAGGTGCACTGTGGACCACCAAAAATTTTCTCGCGGACCACCAGTTAGTGACCGCTGATCAGTAGAACATTTCATACAAATTTTCTTTATATGCAGTTGACATAGTCAATTTAACATTTATATCCCACAGTTTCTGCCATTTATCCAGTTCTATTGCATATCCAAAATTTTTAGCCCAAACTATCATTTACCTGCTCACTTTCAAGTTTAATACTTAATAAGTAATAATATATTTTCTTTATCTTCTTTTAACAGTTTTTCATCTGTTCCAGTTAGTATCTGGTCCAATTCTGTTAATTCTTTATTGAAACCATACATTTTAGCATCTTTCTCATATCAAGATTGTGTCTGCATTTGTGGCCACCATGCAATGCCCATCCCTTGACTACTAAGTTCCTGCTTGGTTTTTAGTTCCACTTTTTCATTCAAAACATCTTTATATCTTACAGTTTTTTCCATATTGATAACATTAGGATGTATCAATGCTTCCATTGTGGAAAGCCAGACTGGTATTTTCAAGTAGTGTTGTTCTTTAATTTTAACCCATACTGATAACAAGGCATTTCTAACATAATGTCTTTGAAAGTAGCTATGTATTATTCTTCCCATACCATAAAAAAGCATGCCAACATAATTGTAGGTCATGTCTTTCTAAAGTTAATAGTCTTTTATGTCTCAAGTTAATCCATTCTTTCACCCATGTAAGTACCGAGGCCTGATAATACAATTCTCAATCTGGCAACCCAAACCCCACTCTTTTTTCGGAGTCTTGCAACATTTTCAAACCTATTTTTGCTTTTTTCCCTAACCAAATATATCTTAATATATTATTTTATTTAGTTCTTCAAAATACTTCCCCCCAATTTTATTGGAATTGTTTGGAATAAATATCATAGTCTTAGTAAAATGTTCATTTTTATAGTAGCTATTCTTCCTGTTAATGACAATTGCAGATCTTTCCATTTCTCCAAATCTAGTTTAATTTGTTGCATCAGTTTCATATAATTATCCTCTTTAATCATTGCACATTTTGCTGTTATCTTTATTTATTTTCAATTCTGCAACTTTCCCGTATTCTTCTATCTTTCTAATTAACTTTGGTCCAGTGGTTCTAGTGGATCTTCTAGTATAAAGACCAAATCATTTGCAAACGCCTGTAGCTTGTATTTCTCTTTTTTATTTCCATATCTTCTATTTCTTCATCTTGTCAGATATTTGTGGTTAATACTTCCAGAATCAGAATAAATAGCGAAGGGGACAATGGACATCCCTGTCTAGTGCCTTTTTTATATCAAAGTTCTCTGTCATGTCCCCATTAGCTGATTGTTTGTGATATATTGCTTTAATCATATTAATAAATTTCTTTCCAAAGTCCATGTATTTTAGTGGTAATAACATAAATTGCCAATTAACATTGTCAAAGGCTTTCTTTGCATCTTTGCATTATTATTTTTCTTTTAGGGGTTCCAAGGTCCAAGTTTTGCGTTCCAAAAAAGTTTTTAGTTCAATAAAATCCAATTAAGATAGCCAGTCCAATTTTCCTCTTTTAACACTTATTTCTCTCATATAGTTCACTTCTTGTCCAGATCTATTTCAGCATTTATGCTTATTCGCCGCTATTCTCAGGTAAACAAATCCACCCCCCTCTTTTACAGTCCCACTGTTACCCAAGCCAATTTTTAAAGGGGCAAATTCCTCAACAGAAGTTGGAAAATTCTCACCCAGTTCAGCCACACTATTCCTCCTCAATCTTCATTCATTCTTCTCTAGTTGGGCTGTTCACAGCCTCAGTCAGGCATACAATGGACATTTTTTTCTTCCTACTGGATTGAGAGCTATCCTTCGGATCAGACAAGGAGTTTTCAGTCTCCTTGTGATCTACCGAGTGTCCTCTCTTCTTCCCCACCCCTCCAGGATGGCTTAGGTCCCAAGAGACCCTCTAGCAGGAGGAATTTGGCAAACTTCCATGGAGCCCTATGGAAAGTACCCTGTATCACCGTGATGTCAGCTTTGATTTCTCGGAAGGCTCTGTTTTTTTAAGGTGGCTTCCTTTGTGGAGGCTCTGTTATTTTAGAAAAGATCCTATGAGCTTGCTCTCTAGTGTCTCTGTAATTTTTTTCACAATCCCCCTTGTTCCCAAAATGTCACTGCTGCAACAGTCAAAAGTCTCTGCTTCCTCCAGTCAACAGGAAGAATGATTGGTATACTGTATTCCTCACTGGCAGGTGACATGTGGTGAGAGATAAAACAAAGCAAGGGGATTCACCTTAATTTGTTCCACATAAAATCTGTAAATACAATTCCAACCAATCAGCCTTGTCATTTCTCCTGGCTGCAGAAATGCACATCAAACATGGCAATTGTGTAAATACCAGACTTGTTCTTTAGCTTCATAGCATTCAAGGAAACAAAATGAGACAAGCCATTTTAGCAGCCAACAATTACTGTATATAATAACTGTGTCCTTCTCTGTTTTTATATTAGTCTCCAGTTGTCCATGTAGAAAAATGTCAAGATTTCCTACCACTGGCCAATGGAATGTGATTATAGAAAAAGATGGAAAGCAGGAATCCTTTACCTTTGATGCTGTCATGGTCTGTACAGGACACCAGATACAAGCATATACTCCATTGAATTTTTTTCCTGGTATGGCTTGACTTAACAAAACATTGAAGCTCTGAATGTTTTTGCAAATGTTTAGGAATAGCACATTCTAGTTAGAATTCCATGATCCAGTGATTGGGGATGAGATAAATTCAGCTCTGTCATAGAGATCTGTCATGCCCCTGTTAGAATCTGACTCTGAGGGAGAGGAGGATCAGCCAACAGGGAGTGGGAGTGTGGCTCTGGAGGTTGTGGAGGAAACTGGGGAAGGGCACAGGCTGGCTGGATATTCAGAGGAAGACCCAGGCCCATCCCCTCTTCATCCTAGGGCATGCAGGGAGGAGTGGATAAGGGAGAAACATGAATGGCATGGTCTATGGGGGAGGAAAGGGCCTTGATCCCCTTCATGGGCTGCAGCTGTGAGGACTGTTTAAAAGGACAAACTGCGCATGGGCCAGTGCTGGAAGCAAAGCATGAAAATATTTCTAGTTTGTCAGTTCTTATCTGAGTTCTGGCATCCTTTCCAGTGTGTGTATTTTGATATCTGTGGACAACTTCAAACCCTTATCCTGCCTTGTCTCATTAATTCCTTCACTGTGGTTTGTGCTGTTTTTTCTATTTATAATTTATATGTATTTTGAGTATGAACGGAAGTTCTGCCTTTTCGCAACTGTTTGTGGGGGAGTTTTTTCTCCAGTCAATGATAATTGGAGCTTTATTTATTTATTATTATTTATTTATTTATTTATTTGACTTATATGCTGCCCCCTCTCCAAAAAGGACTCGGGGTGGCTCACAGCTAAAAATACAACGATAAATAAATTAATTAAAAATATATTAAACAAGTTAAGCTGAATTGAAAATTAAAACCCATAGTTAAAATAGGACCAACCCCAGAGAATCAGCACAGCCCAGATTGTAAAAAGAGCCAAGTCTTCAAATCGTGGTGAAAGGTGCGAAGATTGGGGGCCAGGTGGAGCTCCAGCGGAAGAAGATTCCACAGAGTGGGAGCCGCCACAGAGTAGGCCCTCCCCTGGGTCGCCACCAAGCAACATTGAGTTGCAGACGGCACCCTGCAGAGACCCCGTCTGTGAGCCCGTACAGGGCGGTTAGTATTTGATGTTGGGAGGAGCCGTTCTCATAAATAACCTGGACCCATGCCATGCTGGACTTTGAATGTTAATACCAGAACCTTGAATCTCACCTGGAGGGCAACTGGAAGCCAATGCAGGTTGCGCAGGAGGGGTGTAACATGGGAGTATCGGGAAGCTCCCATCACTACCCGCGCGGCCGCATTCTGCACCAGCTGAAGCCTCCGAGTGGTACGCAAGGGCAGTCCTAGGTAGAGAGCGTTACAGTAGTCGAGTCGGGAAATAACGAGCGCCTGAGTGACTGTGCGCAGCGCATCTCGGTCCAGGAATGGGCGTAACTGGTGAACCAGCCGGATCTGGGCAAAGGCCCCCCTGGCCACGGCCCTCACCTGCTCCTCCAATTTGAGCCGTGAGTCCAGGAGAACCCCCAGGTTCCGTGCCCTGTCCACGGGGGGCAACACCTCCTCCCCCATGACCAAAGATGGAACATCCAAACTGGACCGAGATGTCGGTATGCACAGCCACTCTGTCTTGGCTGGATTGAGTCGAAGCATGTTCCTGTCCATCCAGATCCGTACCGTCTCCAGACAACGGGACATCACGGAGAGAGCATCACTGATGTGGCCTGGGGTGGAGATGTATAACTGCGTATCATCAGCATACTGATGATAACTCACCCCAAAGCCACGGATGATTTCACCCAGCGGCTTCATATAAATGTTGAACAGGAGGGGCGAGAGGACCGAGGGGCACCCCACAAGTGAGATACCTTGGAGTCGACCTCTGCCCCCCTGCCAATACTGTTTGCGAACGTCCCGAGAGGAAGGAGGAGAACCACTGTAAAACAGTGCCTCCCACTCCCAACCCCCTGAGACGCTGCAACAGGATACCATGGTCGATGGTATTGAAAGCCGCTGAGAGATCTAACAGGACCAGGACAGAGGAAAAACCCGTCCCGAGCCCTAGAGAGATCATCAATCAGCGTGACCAATGCTGTCTCCATGCTGTACCCGGGCCGGAAGCCCGATTGGTATGGATCCAGGTAGTCCGCTTCCTCCAGGAAAAGTGGCAATTGCTGGACCACCACACTCTCAAGAACCTTCGCTAAAAAGCGAAGGTTGGAGACCGACGAAAGTTGTTCAGCGCGGCTGGGTCAAGGGCAGGCTTCTTCAGAAGGGGCCTCACCACCGCCTCTTTCAAAGCGGCAGGGAACAGCCCCTCCCTTAACGAAGCATTGACCACTGCCCGAGCCAGCCGCGCGTGACCTCCTGGAGGCATAAACCAACCAGGAAGGGCACGGGTCCAATAAACATGTGGTGGAGCTCAGCCGCGCATAATCCTGTCCACTTCATCCTCAGAAACAGGATCGAACTCAGTCCAGATAACATTGGCCAAACCACTTGCATCCCCATCCTCAGGCCACTGCAAGTCTGAGCGCAACCCTTCCCGGATCTGAGCGATTTTATCCTGCAGATACTGGCCAAATTCCTCAGCTCTGCCCAAAGAGTCCGCCACCCCAGCTGGAGGAGGGGCGAGCGACCCCAAACAGGGCGGCGGCAGTTATCTGTGGATGCTATGAGGGCGAGAAATAAGATCTTCTGCTGCCCTCACCGCCACCAGGTAAGTCCTAATATGGGCTCTTAGCTGGGCTCGGTCAGATCCAGAGCGGGTCGCCCTCCACCTGCTCTCTAGTCCCTCCTGCACGCCTTCATCTCCCGGAGCCCCTCGGTATACCAGGAGGCTGACGGGATCTGCCCGAGTAAGGGGACGCATGGGGACAACCTTGTCGAGAGCCCCCAGGCCGACTGTTGCCAGGTAGCCACAAGGACCTCGGCAGGGCTGTGGGTGGGATGCAGGAAAAACCCAGCTCTGCCTGAAACCTCTCAGGGTCCATCAGGCCTGGGGCGGAACCATCTAAGTGGCTCCTCATCCCAGCGGTGTGGGGCAGCTTGATGGAAGACCAGCAGCAGGAGATAGTGGTCTGACCATGAAACGGGTGGGTAACTATATCACCACCCCCAGACCACTCCGCCACTGCTCGAGACAAAAACCAGGTCGAGCATGTTACCCCCTCATGAGTCGGGCCATCAATTATCTGGGTCAGGCCCATGGCCTCCATGGAGGCCATGAACTCCTGGGCCAAACCCGATGCCAGTCCCAAGGAAGGCAGGTTGAAGTCACCCAGAACTATAAGCTCTGGAAACTCCACCGCCACCCCGAGGCGGCATCAAAGAAGCCCAGGCAGGGCAGCTGAGACATAGCTGGGGACAGGTATGTAAGCAGCACGCCCATCCAACCTGCAGGCCCACACCTCAGGAGGAGGGATTCACACCCCTATCTCTGGGGCAGGGACCTCCCTTGGAAACAGGGTCTCCCGAATGACAATAGCCACCCCACCCCTTCCCTGGGGTGCGTGACTGGTGCAGCACCCAAAACCTGGGGGCAGATGTCAACCAGAAGGACTCCACCCTCCGCCAACCAGGTCTCGTGATACAAGCCAGGTCCATGGCCTCCTCCTCAATCACATCACGGAGGAGTGGTGCCTTATTAACCACGGACCTGGCATTAAAGTACACCAGTCTGAGCCCAGGGTCCTGGATCCCAAAACCCCAGGGATGAGAAGAGGCTAAGGGGTTGGAGCCACCACAGCTTGGACATAGCGGGCTCCCCTAACATGATATGGCCCCGCCTCATCGGCTCCTACCCATTCCAACCAACCTGGGGATCATGGCCACCACTATTCCGCCTGGAGTCCCACAGGCCCTCTGAACAGTGGCGTAGTGACAAAGGGCAAGCCACTTTACGGCGTTGCCCATTCCATGGTCTGATCACTATCTCCTATGGCTGGTCTTCCAACAGGCCGCCCCCCACTGCTGGGATGAGGAGCCACTTAGATGGTTCCGCCCCAGACTGCCTGATGGACAGAGGTTCCAGGCGGAACTGGGGTCTTTTCCCTTGCCCACAGCTCTGCTGAGGATCTGGCGCGCTTGGCAACAGGCTGCTGGATGCCCTCGACAGGGTTGTCCCATGTGTCCCCTCACACGCCGTGGATCCCGGATGGCTCCTTGGTATACCGAGGAGCTTTGGGAGATGAAGCGTCGTTGGAGGGGTTTAGAGAGCAGGTGGAGGTCCACCCTCCCAATCCAATCGAGCCCAGCTAAGAGCCCATATTAGGACTTACCTGGTAGCTATGAGAGCGGCGAGAAGGTCTTATCTCTCCGCCCTCATAGCGTCCGCAGATAACCGCCCAGCCACCCTGTTTTGGGCTACCCGCCTCTCCTTCGTAGGGGAGGGCGGACCCATTACGGGAAGGGCTGAGGAGTTTGGTCAATATTTGTCGGATAAGATCGCTTGGATTCGGAGCGGGTTGTCCTCTGATTTGCGGTGGTCTGGGGAACGGGATACAAGCAGTCCGGCCGGTGTGATCTGGGATGAGTTCAAACCTGTTTTCGAGGATGAAGTGACAGGACTATGCGGCGGCTGAGTTCCACCACATGTTTGTTGGACCCGTGTCCCTCCTAGTTGGCTTATGCCGCCAAGGAGGCCACCTGCGGTTGGCTCCGGGCAGTTGTCAATGCTTCGTTAAGAGAGGTGTTTTTCCTCCGCCTTGAAGGAGGCGGTGGTGAGACCCCTCCTGAAGAAGCCTGCCCTGGACCCGACCGTGTTAGACAACTTTCGTCCAGTCTCCAACCTTCACTTTTGGCGAAGGTTGTTGAGAGTGTGGTGGCTCAGCAGTTTCCACTTTTCCTGGATGAAGCGGACTACCTGGATCCGTATCAATCGGGCTTCCGACCCGGTTACAGCACGGAGACGGCATTGGTCGCGCTGATGGATGATCTCTGGAGGGCTTGGGACAGGGGTTTTTCCTCTGTCCTGGTCCTATTAGATCTCTCAGCGGCTTTCGATACCATCGACCATGGTATCCTTTTGCACGCCTCGGGGGTTGGGAGTGGGGGCACTGTTCTTCAGTGGTTCACCTCCTACCTCTCGGGGCGGTCGCAATCGGTGTTGGCGGGGGGTCGAAGTCGACCCCGAGGGTGCTCTCTTGTGGGGTCCCTCAGGGGTCGGTCCTCTCCCCTCTTCTATTTAACATCTGCATGAAGCCGCTGGGTGAGATCATCCATGGTTTGGGGGTGAGATTCCATCAGTACGCAGATGACACCCAGCTGTACATCTCCACCCCAAACCAGATCAGTGATGCCCTCCCTGATGACCCGGTGTTTGGATGCGGTACGGATTTGGATGAGTGGGAACATGCTTCGACTCAACCCGGCCAAGACTGAGTGGCTGTGCATACCGGCATCTCGCCCAGTCAGGAATATCCATCTCTGGCCATAGGGGAGAGGTGTTGCCCCTGTGGATAGGAGCAGAATCTGGGGGTCCTCCTGAATGTACGGCTCCGGTTGGAGGAGCAGGTGGGGGCCGTTGCCAGGGGCCTTGCCCAGCTCTGCCTTGTTCGTCAGCTTCGCCCATTTCTGGACTGAGATGCCCTGCGCACAGTCACTCACGCCCTTGTTACCTCTAGACTCACTACTGCAACGCCTCTATTTAGGACTGCCCTTGCATACCATCCGGAGATTGCAACTGGTGAAAAATGCGGCGGCGCGGGTGGTGATGGGAGTTTCCTGACTCTCCCATGTTATCCCCCTCCTGCACTGCCTGCATTGGTTGCCGGTTGCACTCCGGGTGAGATTCAAGGTTCTGGTTTTAACATACAAAGTCCTTCATGACATGGGTCCTCAATATTTAAGGGAGCATCTTCTGCCGATATCGAGAGCCAACCGCCCTGTGCGAGCACATAGGCAAGGACTCCTCGGGGTCCCGTCGGCAAGCCAATGTCGGCTGGCAGTCCCCCGGCGACAAGCCTATTCTGTTGCGGCCCCTGATCTCTGGAACCAACTGCCCCTGGGGCTCCGCCTGGCCCCTGACCTCCGCACCTTCCGCCATGATTTGAAGACCTGGTTGTTCGACCAATCTGAGCTGTGACCCCACCTTGGGGTGGGGGATGGGTTTCTTAATTATTTTAACCACTGTAAATTTTAGTTTTTGTATTTTTGGGCTTGTGAAATTAGTTTAATTTCTTTTTAAGTATTTATTGTTGTTGTTTTTAGTTGTGTCACCCGAGTCTTCGGAGATGGGGCGGCATACAAGTCCAAAAAATAAATAAATATAAAGCCTTAGTAAGACCACACCTAGAGTACTGCATCCAGTTTTGGTCACAGCACTATTAAAAGATCAGGGGTGGGATTCAACCAATGTTACTACTGGTTCGGTGATTACGTTTTGCACACACATGTAAAAACCTTAAGTTGTGCTGCCCGGACAGCTGAAAAGCGCTGCGTGCAGGTGCACAGCATGGAAAAGCCACTTTTTTTCCTGCTTTTTCAACCTCAACTGTGGCAAGCAAAGCAGCTGAAGTTGAAAAAGCAGGAAATAAAGGACAGGTAAGAGCCTGGGCAAGCAGGTGGGCCAAACAGCAGCAAACACAGAACCAGTTTGGTGTCTGCTGCTCTTCAGAGCTACTGGTTCTATAGAGTTGGGCAGAACCGGTAGCATCACACCCCTGAAAAAGATATTGAGACTCTAGAATGGGTGCAGAGAAGTGTTATGTATGTAGGTTTGAATGTTATTGGTTTAGTTTGAATTGTTCTTGTAAAATGTCAAATATGATTGGTTTAAAAAGTGTGGGAAAACCCTGCACTCTGATTGGCTGGCAACTACGGCTGCTGGCTATAAGTAGCAGCTGTAGCCCAGCCAAGTTGGGTCCATCTGAGCTGTAGTCACTAAATAAACTCTTCACTGAAGCTCTTCACGTCTGACTCTTCATGCAAACTTAACAAGAAGAACAATCAAGATGATTAGGGGACTGGAGGCTAAAACATATGAAGAATGTTTACAGGAACTGGGCTAGTAAAGAGAAGGACCAGGGGAGACATGATAGCAGTCTTCCAATATTTGAGGGGCTGCCACAGAGACGAAGGGGTCAATCTATTTTCTAAAGCACCTGTAGGCCAGACAAGGAATAATGGATGGAAACTGAACAAGGAGAGATTTGACCTGGAAATAAGGAGAAACTTTCTGACAGTGAGAACAATCCACCAATGGAACAGTCTGCCCTCAGAAGTTGTGGGAGCACCATCACTTGAGATTTTCAAGATGAGATTGGACTGCCATTTGTCAGAAAGGGTGTAGGGTCTCCTGCTTAGGTGGGGGGGGTTGGACTAGATGACCTACAAGGTCCCTTCCAACTCTAATTATCTGTTATCTTCTAACTATTATATACTTCTAAATATTTTCATGTCATTCCCCCCTCAAAAGATAAGAAGAGTGTGTGAATTATTTCTTTCTTTCTACAAGCAAAGTAGTCACATGCAACCCAAAATTATTGTACTATAGTTGTGGTTTGCTTCATGGCAGGTTTTGAAAAGTTCAAGGGGAATTCATTCCACAGCCAAAATTACAAGGATTCAGAAGGATTTGAAGGGAAGACTGTTGTGATCATTGGAATGGGAAATTCAGCTGCTGACATTGCTGTGGAGATCTGCAAGAAAGCAAAGAAGGTAAAGGGAGAGTAGGTTATCTGGGGGTGGTTATAATATTTCAGATGTGGTCTTAAGATTTTGCAGCAGGTCCAAAGCATGAAAGAAGACTCAATTCAAAAAGCACACACAAGAGAACAGGAATAGGGGAAGTGAAAGAGATACAGAAAAATATAGGTATAAATATAAAAATTGCATACCATACTCTTGAGGTTTGTTTGTTTTTTACAAAAACAGATGGTTAGAAGGGATCCTTGAAACGAGTAGCATGATATTGGATCATGCATCCATCAGTTTCTTACAAAAAGAAAAATCTCCTTAGGCCGCCTCTGCTTTTCTTGAATTGTAGAATCCATTTGCCAAAACACAAAACCCAATCTAGTTATTGGAAAGCAAAACAAATTCATTCCTGGCTTCATCAAAATAAAAGAGGTTTCACTTTTCAACCGTGCAAACACTTTGACTCATGTAATAATTCTGGAATAAATTCAGAACAAACGAGTTATAAATGTCTCAGGACAAACTCCATAGAAAAAGGCAAAAGTGATCTGTCAAATTCAAATGAATGCTATTCCAGCCCGATTCAGAATGCTAATCTTGCTCCTGAATTTTCCCTGCATACATTGCTTTTTGAATAATATGAACTGCTTGCGTCACAAATCTCACATATTTTGAAATTTGTTACAACGGTTGAACATTATGACCTTCATTAGAACCAGATAAACTTTATAATTTTGTAAGTGTTTGAATTGCTAAGAAATCTATTTCTTAGCAATTCAATGGTAACAATATTTTCAAAGAGCTAAGGATGTTTAAGATCTCTGAGAATTCACTGATCTTATAACCACACTAAGTGCTCTTCATTTCTGAGCAGCAGAATAGTTTTAAGGTACTAACATTTCCTTTTCTCAGATCTTTGGATATTCTTTGGACATTGAAACCTCAAATTTGCTAGGTTTCATGTACTTTGGCCTTCTCTCTGACTTGATATCATGGTTCTGTAGTATTTTTATTTTCATCATTTATTTGCATAGGAAATACCCACTAGGTGGGACATATTGGAATCCCATACCTCTACCAGCAAAGCACAGAATTACAATATAATCAAGACAGTGGTGGGATTCAAAAAATTTTCTACCGGTTCTGTGGGCATGGCTTGGTAGGCGTGGTGAGGCTTGGTGGGTGTGGCTTGATGGCCGTGGCAGAGGAAGGATACTGTAAAATCTCCATTCCCTCCCCACTCCTGGGGGAAGATTACTGCAAAATGTCCATTCCCTTCCCATCCCACTAACCTGCTTTCCAGCTCTGTTCTCCTGTGCAGGACAACAAAAAAAGACCCAGCTAATCAGCTGGGACTCAGGAGGCAGAGAATAGTTAGGGGAGGGGCCAGTCAGAGATGGTATTTGCCGGTTCTCTGAACTACTCAAAATTTCTGCTACCAGTTCTCCAGAACTGGTCAGAACCTGTTGAATACCACCTCTGAATCTAGAGCTAAAATCTATAGCATCTCTCCTATAACTACAGCATGAGTTTGAGGTGTATGCTGAAAACAAAGCTGTTTCTTTGAGAATCAAAGCAATAATAACACATCGAATTGTAAATTAAATGATTAAAAATAACAGAAGACTATAGAAAAGTTCATATTTATAGAGTGGTAAACAATCATGAGAGCATCATGTACCTATACTCAAATGTTGCAGTAGCCTAAGTAAAAGAAAATTGGTTTCAGGAAAAGGATAGCATCAAAATAGATACCTTCAACCCTTCTCTTGTGGTTATATAGGTGGTCCTCAGTGCCAGGGGAGGCACCTGGGTGATGAGTCGAATATCTGACAATGGCTATCCCTGGGACACCGTCTATCACTCTCGCTTTATTAATTTTATCCGAAATTCAATCCCGTGGTTTGTTTTGAAATGGATGACAGAACAGAAGATGAATCAATGGTTCAATCATGAAAACTATGGCTTGGTGCCTCAAAACAGGTATATGAGGAGAAATGCATAATTATGTAATTGTCATGAGACTGTCTTTATAGTTATTGCTAGTTATTACAACAATCACTTGCAAAGTTAGTAATTTAACCTTAAAGCTAGTCAAGGTATTGAATTGTGCTGAATTTCGCCTCCTGCACCATTCTGCAAAACCAAGCAAAATTGAATTGGTAAAAAATAAAATAAAATTTTATGAGTAAAGTTAAATCATACTAATACTGATTTGACTATCAGTATTAGCTTCTCTTTAATTTCTATTTTGAAAAACCATATGCAATTCCCACTTTAAAACTCAGATATCTGTAAAAACATGTTTCTTACTGTGTCTCTTCATGGATCACTTTTGTTGCTTTGCTGATCTCCAGAGATTTATTCAGCAATAGCATCTACCCATGAAATCCCTTCTATTTCTTGGGTATTAGTTTGCTAGGTGTTTTTGCAATGCAATATGAGAACTCTTTAATGAATACAGCATGGTCTTTACTGTACTGTACAGTCATATAGGAATTAAAAACAATAGCAAAAATCAACAACCCAAATGTCTGAAGTGGCAGAAAACATCCCAATAGAGACAAGAACAACAAAAACCAATCAAGAGCAGAGCTCACTACCTCTCCTTGTCCCCACCCGAAATGCCTGGGGGAACAGCCAAGTCTTTATTGTCTAGAGTATGTAGGAGAAGCAAATGTGGTGTTTTTCAATGACTTAATAATCTTTCAATCATCTTAATTGCAAGTGTATTTATATACTACAGTTGTGTAGGAAAACAGGCTGCTTTATGTAAGGAAATCAAGCCTTCAAATATCTAGTTTCCACTTTCAAGGTTTTTTTTCTTTTTCTTTTAAAGAACATTAACAACATATGCACTTTCAAAGTTTAAAATAAATAGCGAGTTACTCATACCTATGCAAGGACAAAGTGAGAAATATCCTTTTTAAAAATGTGTATCTTTTCAACAAATCCCTCCCATCTCTACTTACAGGATTAAAGTGGGAGAAAATGTTGCAAAACGAATTCTAGAGTTTTGAAGTTCCTCTTCCTATTTTCCTGATATATAAGAGGTTGCGACTGGCCTAAAGTCACCCAGCTGGCTTTCATGCCTAATGCAGGACTATAACTCACAATCTCTTGGTTTCTAGCCTGATGCCATAACCACTAGACCGAACTGGCTCTTTTTAAATTTTTAATTAATTTTCAATTGAACATTTTACAATTTAAAATTAAGTTTAAAACTAATTTAGAAGAAAAATGGGAGGTGTCATCAAATTTTAATGGGGAAACCATTTTGTATAGAGTGAGAGTTATGTTGCAAAACTGAGGAGCGATGTTAGTGTAAATTGGCTTAAGAAAACTAGAATGAGTTCCTGAGGGAAGATAATGTTTACCTTCTGGGAAATGCTCTTCTCTTCACTGAATATGACAAAATTGAATTGTACAAAGTATTATGAAAAGTCAACTGGTGATACTGTATTTTTCTTAGCAGTGCTTTCCATCTATTGTTTTGTACATTTTAGGTACTTGATGAAAGAACCAGTGTTCAATGATGATCTGCCAAGCCGTATCCTGTGTGGATATGTGAGCGTGAAACCACTTGTCAGACAATTCACAGAAACCTCAGCCATATTTGAAGATGGGACAGTAGTGGAGAATGTAGACATTGTCATCTTTGCAACAGGCTACAGCGTTGCATTCCCTTTCCTGGACAAATCAGTCCTTGAGGTAGAGGATAATCGTGTCCCACTGTATAAGCATGTCTTCTCTCCTCATCTGGAGAAGCCAACCCTGGCTGTTATCGGTCTCATCCAGCCCCTTGGGCCTATTATGCCCACTTCTGAACTGCAGGCACGCTGGGCTACAAGAGTCTTCAAGGGTAAGATTATAAAAAGGATGAATATTTTATATAAAGTGAGGTCAATAGTGGGCATCATGACCTGCAGAGTATAGAGGGATAACATGCTGGCTTAAGAAATTTGAAATCTAAAATTTGATACAGGATAATAATAATAAAAGGAAACGAAGAACACTATATTTACTCAAGGTACAGGTAGTCCTGAAATTAAAACCATTAGTTTAATGACAATTCAAAGTTACAATGACCTTGGTAAAAGTGACTGATGACTTCTGCTCACATTTAAGACCATTGCACCATCTTTGTAGTCATGAGATTTTAATTCAGGCATTGGAAACTGGGTCACGTTAACAATGGTTGCAGTGTGATTGCCATTTGCAATCTTTTTTGTTGATTTTCAACAAAAAAAATGACAAAAATGCCAACTGGAGAAGTTGAATTTGCTTAATGACCACATGCTTTGCTTAATGTCTACATGTTTCACTTAATGTCTTCAGTAAAATTTGTTGCAAGTAAGGTCCATCTCAACTTATAACCACAAAAACTTATTACAGAAATTCTGGTCCGAATTATGGTCATAAGTCCAGGACCAACTGTAATATATATTATTCACTTATATAATCAAACCAGAATTTATTTGAGGTTGATAAACCACAGTTTTGAAACATTAGTTTGCTGTTGGCTTTTTGATAGGAAGTGCAGTTTAAAGGTCCACCAAAGTTGCAGCCTTTTAAAATAAATATAATATAATTTCATTTATATTTATTTTTTCTTAGCAATTTTCATTTTATTCAAAAAAATTAAAATACAAAACTCAAAGAAATTTTAAAACAACAACAACAAAAAGACACAAAGCATGCAAGACATTAAAAAGTGCATTTAAAAAGGAAAAGAAAAAATCCCATCATCTATTCACATATTATCCCCTCTAGGTTGAGTATTGAGTAATACATGGCTACACTATTAGTTCCAATCCCTTGTGAAACAGACCTCCTAATATTTTTAAAATGAATAAATCTATTTGCAAACTATCTATATGCTATATTAATGACAAAAAAACCTCCAAATATTTTGCAAATTAAAAGGGAACAAAAACCTTATGGTGAGAATCCAATATTAATGTAAATAAATGAAAACACTTCAAAATCCACAAGCACATTATGTTTACATACTGAAAACAAAAGTTATTTAGAACAGCATAAATCAAAGGAAAAAGAAAAAAGAGAACAGCTGAAGTCCAGAATGGGTTTGAAATAAATCAGCATTCAGCCAGCCGGTCTACTTTTAAAGAGAAAAAGCAAAATAAAAATTCAAAAAGTGAAATTAAGACACAGGCATGCTTAAAAAAACAAAAACAAATACCAACAGGAAGATGGATGCCCAAGATTTTCTGATCACTCCCAAAGGGAACTGGAATCTTCAAGATTCCCTTTCCGAAATGGGTCCACGGCTGTCCCAAAGTCATCTTGGGTCATTCCCTAAGTGCTCCTATTCAAATCCAGGGAGCAGCACTGCCAGAGAGCCATCTTAGGCATCAAAATTGGCAGATCTCCAGCAAAAGAGAAAAATCTCCTTACTGCTCAGCAGCCATCTTGAGGAGGACTGTTTATGTTTAAAATATAATCAAATTGATCTAGATTGTTTTGACTGCAGGTACTCTTTGAGATATGACCAAAATAGAGCAAGCACATTACGGTCCCATGTTTGGGCAGTCATTAGGTGAAACATGTCACCTAATAGCCACTGATTCTTGCTCTCCCCAATGAAACATTAAACAAACATGTGGCTCATTAAGCAGAGCATTGCGTGTCTCCTGGTTGTGGGAGGCCATTGGAGGCCTAGTACAGGCCCAGGCCTGCCTGCCCTGGCCCTCCCAAGGCCTCCTCCACCCCCAAGATGCCCCATTCTCCACTTTTCATACCTTGCGTCCAACATGTCTTTTCCCCACTCCCATCACAGTCTCCTCAGGTTTTAAGCCAGATTCCCACCCCATCCTTCCTCCCTTACCTTTTGAAGAGCACTGGAATCAATTGCTTGTTTACACAGTAACAGGATAGGCCACAGTAATAAACTCTGGTCTTGACACGGTAGAGTCACCAGTTAGAGAATATGTCATTTTGAAACCAGATTTGCACCATTGTTTTGGCACATCTGATTTGTATTTATGCTTCTTCCAGGCTTCTCATCAGTTGTAGGGTTAGAGCTCCTCTGAAGTACAAAGACAAACCAATCAGGATTGGCCAATCAAGGCAGTATTTTATCTTTATCGGCAAATTTGGCTTGTTCTACCAATCTTGGTTAAAAGAAAACATGGTTTAGTCTGGGACATATGAACTCAGGCACTAATCCTAAATTACTCAGTGAGCTTTATAATTTTCTCTGGTTCTCACCCAACAGTAGATTTTAGACTAGGAAGCTAGTAATAAGTAATAATAATAATAATAATTTATTCGACTTGTATGCCGCCCTTCTCCCTAAGGACTCAGGACAGCAAACATTAAAACAGGACAAATTTACAAAAAAAATAGATTAAAAAGCCCCCCTCCCAGGTCATTCCAGGCCGGCCTGTTGAAATAGCCAGGTCTTCAGGTCCCGGCGGAAGGAGTGGAGATCAGGGGCAAAATGGAGATCCACGGGGAGCTGATTCCAAAGGGCGGGCGCTCCCACAGAGAAGGCCCTAGCCCTGGGGACCACCAACCGACAATGCCTGACCGACGGTATCCCAAGGAGGCCCCTCCTATGGGAGTGGACAGGGCGATCGGAAAGTGATGCTGGCAGGAGGCGTTCCTGCAAGTACCCTGGACCCAAGCCATTTAGGGCTTTATAAGTTATTACTAGCACCTTGAAGCTAACCCGGAAGGCAACCGGCAGCCAATGCAGGTCGCACAGGAGGGGTGTAACATGGGAGTATCAGGATACTCCGATCACAGCCCGCGCGGCCGCATTCTGCACCAGTGGCAACCTCCGGGTAGTCCGCAAGAGCAGCCCCATGTAAAGAGCGTTGCAGTAGTCAATTCTGGAGGTGATGAGCACATGAGTGACTGTTCAAAGGGCAACTTGGCTCAGGTAAGGGCAGAGCTGGCGAACCAGCCGAACCTGGGCAAAGGCCCCCCTGGCCACAGCTCCCTCCTGCTCCTCCAAACTGAGCTACTGAGCTGTGAATCCAGGAGGATGCCCAGATTCCTCGCCCTATCCACGGGGTTAACACCTCTCCCCCCATGACCAAAGATGGTACATCCAATGAAAGCCGAGATGCCGGTAAGAACAGCCACTCAGTCTTGGTCAGGTTGAGCCGGAGCCTATTACTCCCCATCCAGACCTGTACCACCTCCAGGCACCGGGACATCACGGAGAGAGCATCACTGATCTGGTCTGGGGTGGAGATATAAAGCTGGGTATCATCAGCATATTGATGATACCTCACCCCAAAACCTCAGATGAGCTCGCCCAGTGGTTTCATGTAGATATTAAACAGGAGAGGCAAGAGAACGGACCCCTGTGGCACCCCACAAGTGAGGGGCCTTGGGGCCGACCTCTGCTGTCCTGCCAACACCGACTGCGAACGGCCCGAAAGGTAGGAGGAGAACCACCACAAGATGGTGCCCCCCACTCCCAATCCCCGGAGCCGCCGCAGAAGGATACCATGGTCGATGGTATTGAAAGCCGCTGAGAGATCTAATAGGACTAGGACAGAGGAAAAACCCCTGTCCCGAGCCCTCCAGAGATCATCCACCAGTGCGACCAATGCTGTCTCCATGCTGTGTCCAGACCTGAAGCCTGATTGATACAGGTCTAGATAATCAGCTTCCTCCAGGAACAAGGGAAGTTGCTGCACCACCACACTCTCAACAACCTTCGCTAAAAAGCGAAGGTTGGAGACTGGACGATAGTTGTCCAAAACGGCTGGGTCCAAGGCAGGCTTCTTGAGGAGGGGCTTCACTACCGCCTCTTTCAAGGTGGTGGGAAAAACTCCCTCACTCAAGGAGGCGTTGACCTGGTGGCCTGCAGCCAGCCATGTGTAACCTCCCTGGAGCCATAAACCAACCAGGAAGGACACGGGTCCAATAAACACGTGGTGGAGGACAACCTCTGCATGATCCTGTCCACTTCATCAAGGGAGACCGGGTCAAACTCAACCCAGATAGAATCAACCAGATCCGTCATCACCCCATCATCAGACCCCTGCCAGTCTGAGTCCAAGCCATAATGACAAACTAGTGAGTTCATGGCTGAAATCTGAAGCATAATTATTGCTACTATAAGCCAGATTTTGGGTGGTTATGTATGTTCTAAAACAGTAAGGGCAAAGAAGATAGAACAATAGGGATTCTTTCCATATTTTGATATCTTGGAAATAGATATCAAACCAAGGAAAGGAAAAGGAAAGGAAAGATACATAAACACAGAAATGTATTATATCCTTCCAATTATAAGCATTGAATAGGTTTTAGCCAATAATAATGCAAGGCAAGAAAAGATTCTTCATAAGAAAGAGGCCTGTTTCTTTATAAAATAGTGTTGTTCTGACCCAACCAGGTTCCCAAAGAGCAAACACAGACAAAGGCAGCAACCCCCACCTTTTAAGGTTTAATAACGAATGCTGTTCCTTTACAGATAAAGGCTGCTTCCCACTAATTAGCTCCGACAAGAAAGAGCCTTGCCAAGGTGTTCGTCAATGCTGCCAAAAGCCAAGAAATAAGAACTAATTTACAAGATTCTCCAAACACGAACTAAGATGTCCACAAGTTGAGCTTCAGAGCTTCTTTGCTGTCTGCAAAGAACGCTTTTCCAAACCTGGCTTTTATCCTCTTGAGGGAGGGGCCATTACCTTGCAGCCTTATTCCTGAGTCGTCTGTGCTGCTGTAATTGTTCTTTCCTCCAAGCAATCCTTTGTGCATGTGCACTTGGCACAGGTTCTCGGGAACCTCCTCCTCACTGCTGCCAGCCCCCACCTCTGAAAGCAGCAGTCCACTCCCTGATGGTCCTGGTCCCTCATCAGAGTCCTCGCTCTCCTCAGCCATCTGCACCTGCTGCTGGCTAACCACAACAAATGTATACTGAAGCTTTGCAGAAGTTATCTTTGCATATTTCTTAAGCCAAGAAACATTTGTTTTCTAAATCCTTCCCCTGGAAACAACTTCACTAACATGAACTCTGATTAAGATATAGAATAGCTGGTTAGAACAAGTAGTGGCTTTTGCTTCTCTTTGCAGCCTGCCTACTTCACACAGAAGTCTATATTTCTCTCAGTTTTGTACATCTTTAAAAAATAAAAGAAGATGAAGAGGGGAAAAAAAAGTATCACAATCTTCCAGCTCTATAATTTTTAAACTTTTTCAAGCTCTGGAACGTATCTTTTCTTAGATAAAAGAAAAAAAATTGATACGATAGTAAACAAGGTACTAGTGTTAGAAGATTGGCTGAATTTGAGTGAACTGTTTTTTAAAATCTTTAGACTCACAGAATCCCAAGTTAATTTTGCACTAAGACACTTTACATTTGCAAACCAAGTGTTTGTGTATTGTGGAGTACTTAACAATTAAGTGTCCTATGGTTTCTATGCGAATGATCTTCAATATGCTCTTTCTTGAGCAAATCAGAAAACCTTATTGATAGGATCTGATTGATTCTTCCACTATGTTTTGCAAGAATCCCAACTGTCATTTTTAGAAAATCCTGAGATATAGCCATTTCAGTACTCAGCATGTGGTCCTCAATGGAATTACAGCCAGATGCAACGGCACATGCAGTGGGGTACTCCAAGGTTCTGTCTTTGGCCCAATTGTCTTCAACATCTTCATAAATAACCTAGATGAGAAAATTGAAAGGGAGGTGATCGAATTTGTGGATGACACTAAGCTGAAGGAAATTGGTCACACTTTGGAAGAGAGACTCAACATTTGGAATGATCTTGACAGACTTAGACCCTAACCAACAAGATGCAACCAAGTGAGAAAATGTAAGGTCCCGCACAGGTACATAATAGGCAGTATCTGGCTCAACAGTAGTACTTGTGAGAAGGGTCAAGGACTTCTAGTGGATCACCGCTTCAGTACGAACCCGCAGTGTGCTGCAGCTGCCAAAAAAAGTCAGTTCAGTTCTAGGCAGCATCAAAAAAGGGATAGCATCAAGGTCATAAGATGTGATAATAACCCTTTAAATAATAAGGTCACAGTTACTGTGTCCAGTTCTGGTCACCACAATATAAAAAAGATGCTGAGACCCAGAAAGAATGCAGAGAACAGCAACGAAGATGATTAGGGAACTGGAGGCTAAAACATATAAAAAACAGTTGCTCTAGAGCCTAAACTGCAGGATGTATGGCTAAGGGTTTAACTAGGTATGTCTAGCCCAACAAACAGAAGGATTAAGGTTGATAGCTGTCATCCAATATTTGAGGGGCTGTCATAGGGGATCAACTTATGCTCCAATGTACCTGAGGCCAGGACAGAAGTAACAGACAGAATCTCATTAAAGAGAGATCCAATCTAATTTCCTAACAGTGAGAACAATTAATTAATGAAACAGCTTGCCTTCCAGAATTATAGAATCATGGATGCTCCATTGCTGGAGGTTTTCAAGAGAAGATTGGACAAACATTTGTTCAGGATGAAATAAGGTCTCCTACCTTGGCCAAAAAGATACATTTAGGAAGCTTAAAGAATCGATTGGGCTCTTCTACTGCTGCTCCCTAATATTTATGGCTGAGAAATAGGAAGTTTACAATTAGAAGCCACTGATAACCCAATTCATCACAAATTTGAATCACTTTTAAAACCATCTAAACTGGTGACCACCCAATGCAAGTGAATTTGACAGATTAGTTGTATATAAGCTAAAATGATAAACTAATAAAGGAGAATATTTGTAGCTCAGGGTTGAAATTAGGGGTCTTTGGTGCTCTTTGAGCTTGGTTGTTTTCTTGCAGACTGATGGTATTACCTAGTTTGGGTAATGAAACTTCTGCAAGAAAACAACCAAGCACAGAGAGCATCAAAGATCCTTCAAAATAGTAAATGACAGCAAAGGAAAGAATCAAAATGACTAGTGCAGCTATATAAATGGTTGATGGACAATATGTGTATATAGGTTGGTGTATATGTTCATCATTAGAATATAAAGATAAGATATGCTTGCCCTTTTAATCTTTTTTCCTCCTCCCCCAATTTCTTTTCATCATTGAAACAATGAATGACTTTTCAATTTTTGATTCAAAAGTACATTTTAAGTAACATAGACAAAGGCATTAATATATAGAGTATGGGGAAAATTGAAAAAATGGTAAGGGGAAGTGATATTAAAAATTTTTCTCTGCTACTGTCACCCGCTCCAAGAAGAATGACATATAATCTCTATTTATTAGTTATCAAAATTATAAGGAAAAGTAGATGACAGTGACAATGACTATAAAAACAATAGCAACCACGTCTAGGATTTTTATATCACCGGGAAGCAAAATAGGATTCTATCTTTTTGGAGGGTAAGAGTGAGTTATAAACCAATTAAGCTTGTATATGTGTATGCCTTATGTAAAAATGGAAAGGACTGAGATGACTATCATGCTGTGATGTCTTCTGAGAGGCATAAGTGACTTGTTCAGGTTTTCTCCCCTAGGGTTAAGCCTTCTGCCTTCAGAGCGTGCCATGATGGCTGACACCATTAAAAGAAATGACAAGAGGACTAAGTGGTAAGAGAACTCTCCTAAGCATTGGCATATAGAGAGAGGGTAACAGGTAGCAAGTCATGAAACCTGTGTTGTAATGGTTACAGTGCAAACATTGTCCATTACATATCTGCATGCAATATCATCATGCAAGTAGAAAAGAACACAAGTTGCCTTATGACATCACAACACACATTTTGACATTTGGGCATCAGTATGGTTAGGACTGGATAATTGCATCCTAAAGAACATCAATCTTCCTTATTTGGAGACACTTCTCCATCTTATAAAGCTTTCCAAATGCGAACAAATTTGATGGGACTAAACATGATGATATGTTATTAATAATCTCTGCTATAGATGGGTGGACAATAGCTTTTTAAAATAGTTTAACTTGAGAGAAATATCAGGAAACATGCCTTGGCATGGATTTATAACATTAAAATATTATAAATATACTTATTTGCTCACCATGAAATAATTAAGAAGGTTTTCATATCAATAATGTAAAACCAAATATCAGCAGATCAGATGATTAGTGAGGGGAGCTGGATAGTAGCATTATTATTTGGTTTTCTTGTTTCTAACTCATCTAGAATTTTGTTTAGCAAATATTTCTGTTCAGACATAAAATGCTGCTGGGAAAAAAGAAAATACAAAATGTAGGACTGAGGTTTTTTACTTTTCAAAATAGGGATGGTCCAATCAAGGGATCAAAATGTGGCATTTTAAGATTACTTTTAATAACATTCCACAAAATTTTGATTCACTTCATGCCAAGGGTATGTGGTAAGTGGGTTGGGTAGAATTGACAATCTACTGTTGGAAGGAAAATAACTATTTCCATCACAGAATTGCAACTCCTCTCAACTACTGTTTCTTTATTTCCCCCACCCACAAAGGTTTGGCACCAGCCGCAGTCAGTCAATCCAAACTGTTTTCATAGATTACCTGGACGAGCTTGCTGCAGCCTTGGGATCAAAGCCAGATCTATTCTCACTGCTATTGTGGGATCCCATACTGGCCTGGGCCATGTTTTTTGGACCCTGCAACCCTTTTCAGTTCCGTTTGAAGGGGCCAGGAAAGTGGACTGGAGCCAGGGATGCCATTCTCACCCAGAACGAGCGGATCATTAAACCCACGAAAACACGAGTTGTGAGCAATTCTTCAAACCACACTCTGCTCTCCCTGCTCACAGCCATTGGTCTCCTTGGTATCTTGGCTGCGTTTTTCTTTTTCCTTATTCAGCACTGATCTCCATCTTAAAACACATTAGTGACAACTGCTTATGTCCAAACCCTGCTTTCTATTCCTCTAATGACATCATCACAGGCTTACCATTTACACCAGGGGTGTCAAACTCGATTTCATTGAGGGCCAGATCAGCATTGTAGTTGTCCTCCAGGGGCATGGTCAGGGCAGCCAATTGGGTGTGGCTCAGGGGCATGGCTAGTTTGACATCACTCACGTGGGTGGAGCCTGTGGGCACCGGGCGGGATTGGGGAGGGAATCCAGGGGTCTCTGGTGGGTGGAGTGGGGGACTCGTCCTGTGGGATGAGGTGAGGCAAGGCAGGGGGCAAGGCAGCTACAGCCAGAAACTATTGGCCACCACTCACTCGCCGGCCTTTGTGTGCGAGGGAATGGTTTCTGGCTGTAGCCACAGCCTGCTGGTCCCTTAGCTGGCACACACTGCAGCTCCGGAGCCCATTGCCACCACCGGGCTAGCTGTCCATGTGGACCGCTGGATGCGCTTACTCCGTCTCACTGTCTGTTTTGGCTTGCGGCTGGATAGCAGTTGCCACTGGTCATCCACTCATCCCCTTCATGGATCATGCCTTTGTGTGGAGTGCATTCCCCTCATGCACCTGATACATCTTGGTCTCATGCCTTGTGGGGTGCCGCTGCTCAGCACACCCAGCCCGAAGAAGGCGAAGCAGCCAGCTAGAAAGGCCGAGTAGAGGTGATAGAGCACACCCAGGCCCAGCAGGCAAAAGATGGCCACTGCAAATGGGGAAAACCAGATCTCCATCAGTGCCATGGCCTCCCAGGCCCAGTAGAGATGGGGGGAAGGCATGCAATCCTGGCTGAGCCTGGGCAGCCATGGCGCACATGGAGATCCGGCTTTCCCCGTTCGTGATGGCTGCCTTTTGCTTGCTGGGCCTGGGTATGCTCTGCCACCTATACTTGGCCTTTCTAGCTGGCTGCTTCACCTCCTTCGGGCCAGGTGGGTGTGCTGAGCAGCGGCACCCTGCAAGGCCAAGGTGCATCAGGTGCGTGAGACCAAGATGTATCATGTGCATGAGGGGAATGGATTCCACACACATGCTCCAGGCGGCGACACAGCAGCTTAATGGACCTGCACAAGCTGCTGGCAGCCTTGGTGGTGGCAGTGGCCCACAGCGGTGCCGAGGTGCAACAGGTGCACAAGAGGAACACACTCACAGACAAAGGGCAAGACCCACAAAGGGGCCAAGGAGGTGACCAGCAGTGACCTGCTCTCCAACCACAAGCCAAAACAGACAGGAGGAGTAGGTGGGCTGATGGTGTCTGGCAGCAGAAGCCGCCACACACCCTCCTCCACCTTGTCTTGGCTCATGGCAGTGGCAGTAGCCGAAGGCAGAGGCACAGGGGAGAGGCACGCGGTCTGGCCTGCTGGGTACACTGGGCAACCACCTGCCCTGTCCCAGCCATATGGGATGGAGCAGGCACATCCGGTGGTCTGCATCACATGCCTCCCCACCAACTCTGCCTGCTGCCAGTACTGCCACGCCTGCTTCTTGGAGGGCCAGCTGCAGAGCCCCTGCTGCTGGACATTTCCACCCCACGCACACACACCTGAAAGGCTGGTAAGTGCAGCCATCTTAGAAATGGTAAGGGGCTGGCCCATGTTGCTTTGGCCCATCCCATCCCAGTGGGCACGTGTGCATGCAGGAGGGAGTGGGCGCACACATGCACAGGCCTGGCTCACCCCATCCAAGCATGCGTGCATGAGGTACCTGTGCGCATGTGTACCTGCTGGGATAGGATGGGATGGGATGGGCCAAGCAATGCAGGCCAGCCCCTTACAGCTGCACGGGCTGGATCTGACCAGATCACGGGCCGGATCCGACCTGTGGGCCTTGAGTTTGACACCCCTGATCTGCACTTTAGTTTCTGTATGCTCACAAACATAAAAGAGGAACTTTTGAGGAACTTTCTGAGATATTATAAATGAGGAAGAGATATGGAAAATGGGGAGGATGCAAGAAAGAAAAAGCCAAATGTTTGTTTGTTTGTTTGTTTAAGAAAATGAAGTAAACATGCTAAAAGCAACTTTAAGGTGCTCTACAACATGCCTGTTTTTCTGATTCCTTTTAAAATTAGATAGCAGTGTGAATTGCAATTCATTCTTGAATTTTTTTAAAAAGGAGCAAATTTGGCTGTCATAAAATGCTGTCCAGAACATGTCTATCAATTTCTAAAGGCAGAAATATATATTCCATGAAATGCTGCGATATTCCTCTATGGGGCCTTGTTCAAAGAGTTTAGCTTTTATACGAAAACTGCCATCATGGTTGGTGTAGTATAAAGTGGGGCTTAATGTTTTATGCAAATTCACCTAATTTGTCTATACCATAAATCCTGGACCAATAAATAAAGATCTTTTACTTCTTAACTGACGAAGTACAATATGGAGTGGGAATGAAAAGTTTAAAGCAGATGATTTTTCAATTGCCTTCAGTCAGACAATTTTCAGATGGTTGGTTGTGCAGATCAAAATGACATGCATACACATCCATCAGATGACTCTGTAGCTTTATGCTTATGAAAACAAGGAAATCCTCTTTTCCCGTGTTTCTCCATCAATTGGTTTTATACAGATTTTGTTTCCTTGTGCTTAATTGGTGATCTCTACCCTACTAGGAGTATCATGGTTGGCCTGCCTCACAGCCCAAATTCTCCTATTATAGCAATATTGATTCGACTGGACAAAGGAACCAAATATCAGGAATCTTAATGTCAATGATTTTAAGGAAGCTGAGATCAGGTGCTATAGCAAGCAAAAACATGGGTTCATCGTATATTATTTCCTTTTCAGTTTCTCTGAAGAGTTATTACTCTTCATATATGAATAGATAGATAGATATGGTAGATAGATAGATAGATAGATAGATAGATAGATAGATGGATGGATGGATGGATGGATGGATGGATGGATGGATGGATGGATGGATAGATAGATAGATTATATAATATTCTTATTATAGAATATAATCTTATACTCTATATAGAAGCATAGCCACTCATATGAACAGGCTGAAGAACAACTATTATCCGTGGGCTGTCAAACTCCTGAATGCAACATAACTTCATAACTATGTAGTATGATAGAGTTGCAGGGCCGGTGCAATGTGCAACATGTTCACACACTGGTGCAATATCATATAAGTAATGTTATGCACATATATGTATAGAGGATTGTGTGTTTGTTAGTATGATTTATTGGGTTAGGGATTTTCTTTCTTTCATTGTGAGTTATTGAGATGTATTGTGTTGGGGGGGTGCACTAAGGAGGCTCAGCCAATTTCATTGTACACATGTTGTACATTGGCAATGAAGATTTGAAATTTATACTGGTCAGCAGCCAAATGCTAACTAACTGCCAATTCTCTGGGCACAAATATTGCTAAAAGGAGTTAGTACTTATTGGCTGAAAGTTCACGACAAATAAATATGATCCATCCTCACTGTTTCCCAATTTCCGAAAAGATCTGAAATACTCAGAACATCCCAGAATAGTTTTAAATGGAATAATTAAATTAAATTAAATCAGAGATTCTAGAAAGAGTACAAAGAAGACCAACAATGATGAATAGGGGACTGGAGGCTAAAACATGATGAACAGCCATTCCGTGCAGGAACTGGGTATGTCTACTCTAGTTGAATGAAAAGAACTAGGGGTGGCATAATAGCAGAGTTCCCATATTTGAGGGACTGTCACAGAGAAGGAGTCAGTCAACCTATTCTCCAAAGCACCAGAAGGAAGGACAAGAAGTAACAGATGGAAACCTAGCAAGGAAAGATCTGGTCTAGAACAAAGGATAAATTTCCTGACAATGAGAACAATTAATCAGGGGAATGGCTTGCCTTCAGCGATTGTGGGTGCTCCATGCCTGGAGGTTTTAAAGAAGAGACTGGACAGCCATTTGTCTGGAATGGTAGAGGGTCTCCTACTTGAACAGGGGTTGGCCTAGAAGACCTGCAAGGCCCTTCCATTTCTGTTATTCTGTATGTTGTAGAAACATCTTGCCATCACAAAATCCTTTCAATCTGAAACTGAAACAATCAGTGTTGCTTTATCTGTTAAAAGATAACCCTCAGAACAAAGGTTAATGGAACTATACAAAAAGTATACCGTTTACTCCAAAATTTCAAAAAGGTATCAAACGGTGTGGATGTATTGGGGGGGGTGTGTGTGTGTGAGGGTTTCCTGGGAGGAAGAGAACATAGAAATTGCTTCTGGATTTATGTTTCACATGTACAAAGTGATATTCTGAAATTTCACATTAAACATCATTGACTGGATGTTAGATGTCTATTCAACATCTGCCTCTGAAGAGTAACTGCTGATTGACTGGCGGTTCTTGGTGACCCAATACACTCACAAGCATGTAAATTTGTCTATGCCCATTGCATATGCTATCTTAGTGGTAGAAGTGTGTATGAAATAGGAAATGTATTTTGTTTTTCAATTTCAATTTCATTGTACTGGAATGAAAATTGGCTTAATTTGTCTTTCATTCAGGAGCCATAAGAGTAAGTGAGATGGCAGTCCATGCTGACTTTTACTAGTTAGTCAGCTTGTAGACAGATTTATAAAATGAATAATTTTTAAAAGGTTGACAGGGCATATAGGCAAAAATAACTCAGACATTTCTAACTGATATGCTGAAATGTTGGTGCCCAACATTTAAGACAAAAAGCTAAATTTTTCATCAGTCAAATGCCACGATCCCAAATCCTTTACCCACACTGAAACCGAATAGCACCAGCTCAATTGGAGCAACACAAAAATCATTGGCCATGCTACCATCACACTTGTGAGTTCATTGAAGCCTGGCACTCCACAAGCAATTCCATCAACAGACACATTGACTTACAACCAGCCTACGAACCCCTCAAAATCCAAATCAACCACACAGCTAACCAGAGACAGCACTGACCCTCAACCAACCCATGCAAGCACCCCCACCAGCACTTCACCTCCCAATGACCTTCACCTGATGTAATCTCCTCATCACAAGACCCATCAAGGCTCCCACTGATGACTCCCACCTGAGTCATCACAAGACCCATTACACTACCCTCACTTGACACACCCACACTAACTTATCACAAGACCTACTGACCACATGAAGCCCTTATAAATAGAACACTGACACCCCCTAAACTCGGCTGAAGATGTTACCTAGCCTGGTAATGAAATGTTTGGAAACCAACCCACAAGCTTGAAGAATGAATCTCCACTCTCATCCTTCATCAGTATTCTTTTTTTTTTTAATTACATTTATATGCCGCCCTTCTCCGGAGACTCAGGGCGGCTTACAATTTTTGGGATACAACCCAGTGTGCTCAGCAATAGCCTTCATTCCATTGTATATGCCTGCTTATTACTAAGCGGCATTTTTACAAAGTCAGCTAATTGCCCCCAACAATCTTGGGTCCTCAATTTACCTACCCTGAGAAGATGGAAGGCTGAGTCAACCTTGATCCTGGTGGGATTCGAGCCTACAGCAGTTGTAGGCAGCTGGATCTTAAGTGCAGGCAATTAACAGCCTGAGCCACCAAGGCCCCTTCAATTGGCTATAAGTTAGATTCTCCCAAACTGAACATACTCTCAAGCTTGTAGACTTAATTGCATTTATATTATTTTTATAGAGACATTTAAAATGTTTTCAGGCTTAACAGAGGAATGACTGCTGCTTAGCTGCATTTGTAAATGTTAACATTACAAAAAATGCAAGAAAATATTGCTACCTCCTACCCCATTACTATTTTGACAGACTCTGTCAATAAAAATCAGCATTTAAATATATGCTCCAGCAGCTGTTCAGTAAAATAAAATCAAGTGCTGGCAACAACCAGGGATAATAATTTAGGTTTCTTAATACATCCTTAATTAACAAGATAGAGATTTAAGCCAACATACAGCCTATTTCCTTCCCACTAATCAGTAATCCATTACACCACGCTCCTTTAATACTAAAATACAAAAGTAGCACACTTGAACAAAATTGGGCTGGCACTGTGGAGTTCTCTAGACATGAACACGTACAGTAGGTATATCACAAATTCCAACATAGCAATCTAATTTAGGACTCTTACAAATGGCAGAGAGAGCTAGAATGGTTCCTTGAAATACAATGTGCTCAGTTCTGCTTTCTGTGCCAGCATTCCACGCTTTCTTCCAGGTCATCCCATTCAAACCAATAGCAGTTGATATACAGGCCAACCAAGGATGTTTTTGCTTTTATTCAAAGGTCAGATGAATTTTCCAGAACAACAGAGAATGCTTAAACAGTACCACTCAAAAATGTCTTGTTTTGTTCCAAGTATGAAGCAAAACTATGTACCTCTAAACATAGCAGAGGATACTCAAAGCAGCTGTTTTGAGCTCTAAGGAGCTCACATGGAAACTATTTTGAACTTTATTTAAAAGGAGTATAAAATAATAAGAACAGTTCCGCCAGCCCAAGCTACATTTTAATTATGGGATACACTATTTTTTTGTGAGTACCATATAGGCTGAGGCAGATTGCAGATACCCTAGCCATATAGCCACATAGTGGGATGAAAGAATTGCTGCATTTTATGCAAATAACCCCCAATCCCAAAGTTGTGCTATTTGAAAACAGCTTTCATTTTGGTTAAGAATTATGGGAATTGCATCTAAAGAACACCAAGTTGGATAAGTTTGTTAAGCCCTACTTTTGGACATCTGCATGTCATTTATTTAGAAACAGTTCTTAAATAGCCAGAATGTATTTCAAAAATCCTACATGTATTTGAATCGCATTTAACTAGCTGCTAGGTTGAAAAATAAAAGCATACTTATTGAAAGAGCCAATTTGAGGCAGTGGTTAAAGGCATTAGACCAGAAGCCTGGAGACTGTAAGTTGTAGTCTTGCCTTAGGCACAAAACCAGATGGGTAACCTTGGATCCTTTCTTAACCGTAGGAAGAAGGCAATGAGAAACCACTTTGAAAATATGGTCATGAACTTGTCCAGGGAATTGTCAGGAGACAAGACAAAGTCAAGGGGATTTTTAAAAAAGTACTGAAGTGTTAAACTGTTTTAACTGCAGGAAGTTACAGTACAACCAATTATCCTGTAGATACACCTCATGGGAACTAGTTTCTGCAATATAAAAAAAATATTCTGGTGAATTTTTTCTGGTGAATATTCTGGTGTTTATTTGTATTCTAAATGGCTTAGAAAAGAGAGCTATGGATCAAGAGCTCTAATGTATTTTATTTTTATGTGAGAAGTGATCTTAAAGCATAGTTCCATTTAGTAATTACCATGACATTTTAAAAATCTTCCAAGCTCCTATGAATGCAAGTAGAAAGTAGCATTTAATCCTTCCTGCACTTATGTGATCAGATTAAGAGCAACTGCGTTCTCTTCGCTGATGATGTAAAGCTATTCAACACCACAGACAATACTGCTACCCTTCAAAAAGACCTCGACTATGTATCAGAATGGTCAAACAAATGGCAACTTCAAATCTCAACAAATAAATGCTCTGTCCTACATATTGGCAAAAAAAAAAAATCAGAAAATAAAATACAAGCTGAATAGTCAAGTCCTGGTTGATGATCCAAACTCTGTCAAGGACCTTGGAGTACTCATCTTTAATGATCTAAGTGCTAGAGCCCACGGTAACTACATAGCCAAAAAGGCATTAAGAGTTGTTAACCTAATCCTACATAGCTCTTTCTCTGGTAATATCACACTACTAACTAGAGCATACAAAACATTTGCTAGACCAATACTTGAATACAGCTCAGTCTGGAACCCACATTACGTATTTGATATTAACACAGTTGAGAAAGTCCAGAAATATTTCACAAGAAGAGTTCTCCACTCCTTAGACTGTCTGCTATTGACCTCACCCCTTTCCTAAGAGGTCTATAGGGGGCGTGCATAAGCGCATCAATGTGCCTACCATTCCTGTCCTATTGTTTCTTTTTATTTTTCTTATATATATCCATTTCATGTATTCATAACTATGTTTATACTTATACCTATTATCTTGTAAGCGATTGATAAATCAAATAAATAAATTAAATAAATAAAATCAATATGCCCATATAAATGCCTCCAAGACCATCACATCTGACAAGTTTATTTATAGTCACCTGATCCTTTTGAAGGATAACAAAATATATAAATTCAGGTTACCAATTCTCATCCAACTTTTCTTAAGTGCCCTTTATCCCCTTATCAGTGGTTAGAGAGCTAGCCTAACATCTCAGATATGTCAGGTATGAAACTTTCAAAATTCCTAGCTAATATGACCAAAGACATTTGTAGAAATCTGATTGGAAAGGTTGTCCTAATTCTAGCTTTAGATTGCTGTATTGATGTACTTACCTTATTAGAAAAATTCAAAAGCAAATACTTTCCTCAGGAACTAAATCTCTATTAAAATTCCAAAATCAATCACTTTTGCACAATTATCACTTGATGTATAGCCAAAAAGTTAAACCAAGTAAACAGTTTAAATAGCATATCTTCACTCTTATCACCAAAAATGAACCTATGACAACAACAAAAAAAAAACCAGTTGGAAGAACCACATTTTGGCAACTTACATTTTGTATGTAAAGAAAAAAATAAACCTCCACAGAAATTGAAGAACCAGGGCATAGACATCCTCTTGAAAGTATTTGTATAAGATTAAAAGGAGAGAGAAACATTAAAGGAATGTTTTTATAGACCAGCTAAACGGGCAGAAAGTACAGATGTGGTCAGAAAATTAGCAATCTTTCAAAGATCTATACAGGAATATTCTGACATTGCCATAGGTGTATACTATAGGTCACCCAACCAAACAAAGGAAATAGATGAACTTTCTGCTAGTCAGTTAACTAAGGTATGTAGGAAACACATCACAATAGTTATGGGGGATTTTAACTATCCTGACATCAACTCGAGACAAATCATACACCAAGTGGAAGATCAAACAGGTTCCCGACAAACCTAGCAGACAACTTTGTTTCCCAAAAAGTAGAGAAGGAAACAAGGGGATCAGCCACATTGGACTTAATTCTCACTAACAGAGATGAAATGATAGAAGGTGTTGAAGCTACAAGAACCTTGGGGTGGAGTGATCATGCAATGCTGAACTTCAACATTATGCAAGCACAAGCAATAGAACAAAGTCAAACTAGAGTCTTGGACTTTAAGAGAGCTAATTTCAAAAAAACTTAGATCTTGGGAAGGATTCCATGAATGAGAATCCTCAAGGAGAAAACAATTCAAGAAGCTTGGGAAATTTTGAAAAATGAGATTATAAAAGCCCAGTTTAGCACAATACTAATGAAGAAGGAAAATAACAGCTCTCAGAAGAAACCAGCATGGCTGCATAAAGAACTCTCTGATGAATTAAAAGATAAAGTGGAAAGAGGGGCACATAACTAATATCAGCAATTAGCCCATGCCTGTAAAGATTAAGTGAGGAAAGCTAAGGTTCATAATGAACAAAGGCTTGCAACAAAAGTAAAAAAAAATAACAAAAAGGGTTTCTTTCAACATGTTGAAAACAAGAAAAGAGTCAAGGAAACAATTAGTCCATTGATGGGAGAAAGTGGCAAGAAGGTGACAAGCAACAGAGAGAAAGCAGAACTACTTAACTCATTTTTTTGCACCTGTCTTTACACCAAGAGAAAAAACAGTCCATGTTGACATGATAGCCGTGTTCCAATATCTCAGGTCCTGCCACAAAGAAGAGGAAGTCAAGCTATTCTCCAAAGCACCTGGGGACTGGACAAGAAGCAATGGATGGAAACTAATCAAAGGGAGAAGCAACTTAGAACGAAGGAAAAATATCCTGACAGTTAGAACAATTAGTCACTGGAACAACTTCCCTCCAGAAGTTGTAAATGTTCCAACACTGGTGGTTTTTAAGAAGAGATTGGATAACCATTTGTCTGAAATGGTATAGGGTTTCCTGCCTAAGCAAGGGGTTGGACTAGAAGACTTTCAAAGTCCCTTCCAACTCTGTTATTCTATTCTATTCACTAAAAATCTAACTCAGGCAAGAGTCAGTGGTCTTGTCCTCTCTTGTTGATAACATCATTTGTCAGAAGATGATAGAAGAAACAACATGGAGGTCTTCTATACTGGACATAATTGTCAGGAAGAGATTGGTTGAAGAAGTGAAAGTACAGTAACTGGCATCCTAGAGGAAATGATTATGTTATCTTTGAATTTGTGACATCCAAAAGAGGAGCAAACGAAAAGAATTGGAGATGCAAACTGGATTTCAGAAGAGTGGATTTGATGAACTCTGAGGGAAAATAGGAAAGGTTTAAAAATCCTGAAGGAAAATGTGTTCAAGAAGAACTGGAAATTCTACACAATGAGACAGTGAAGTACAATTGAAAACTATCTCCCCTAGAAGGAAATATGGAGAAATCTAAAAAGGCTAGCATGGATACATGCAGAGCTCCATAAAAAGAAAATGTGATATGTAAATAGAGGGAAGAGAATATAGCCAAAGAATGACATAAGATCATCTTCAGAAACTGTAGAAACTCTGTCAAAAGGGTAAAACTTCAGAATGACTGATGGCTGTGACGGCCACTAAAAATAAGGATTTATTTGAATGTAATAGGGATGAAAGGAAAGTCAAAGAGAATGTTGCTTGATTGCAAAAAGATGGTGGTGAAGCAATAATAGTTGATGGTGAGAATACTGAATTGGTTAACTTCTTTTTTATACCTGTCATCTTTCAGAAAGGAAATGGAATCCTGATTGATAATAATAATAATAATAATAATAATAATTTATTAGACTTGTATGCCGCCCTTCTCCCTAAGGACTCAGGGTGGTGAACATTAAAAAATATCATACAATTACAATAAAAATAAATTAAACAAATACAAGTCCAAACAGTCAGTTAAAATAATTAAAACAATTAAAATAACCCACCCCCTTGGGTCAGTCCAGACCGGCCTGTTAAAACAGGTCTTCAGGTCCTGGCGGAAGGAGCGGAGATCAGGGGCCAAACGGAGATCCAAGGGGAGCTGGTTCCATAGGGCAGGCGCTCCCACAGAAAAGGCCCTAGCCCTGGGGACCGCCAGCCGACAATGCCTAACTGACGGTATCCCAAGGAGGCCCCTCCTATGGGAGCATACAGGGCGATTGGAGTGTGATGCTGGCAGGAGGCGCTCCCGCAAGTACCCTGGCCCAAGCCATTTAGAGCTTTATAAGTTGTTACTAGCACCTTGAAACTAACCCAGAAGGCAACCAGCAACCAATGCAAGTCGTGCAGGAGGGGTGTAACATGGGAGTATCGGGACACCCCTTTCACAGCCCGCGTGGCCGCATTCTGCACCAGCTGCAACCTCCGGGTGGTCTGCAAGGGCAGCCCCATTTAGAGAGCATTGCAGTAGTCGATTCTGGAGGTGACGAGCGCATGAGTGACTGTTCGAAGGGCATCTCGGCTCAGGTAAGGGCGGAGGTGGCGAATCAGCCGAACCTGGGCAAAGGCCCCCCTGGCCACAGCTCCCACCTGCTCCTCCAAACTGAACTGTGAATCCAGGAGGACACCCAGATTCCTTGCCCTGTCCACGTGGGGCAACAACTCTCCCTGCATGACCAAAGATGGTACATCCAATGAAAACTGAGATGCTGGTAAGCACAGCCACTCAGTCCTGGCCGGGTTGAACCAGAGCCTGTTACTCCCCATCCAGACTTGCATCGCATCCAGGCACCGGGACATCACGGAGAGAGCATCACTGATCTGCTTTGGGGTGGAGATGTAAAGCTGGGTATCATCCGCATATTGGTGATACCTCACCCCAAAACCACAGATGATCTCACCCAGTGGTTTCATGTAGATATTAAACAGGAGAGGCAAGAGAACCAAGGCACCCCACAAGTGGGGGCCTTGGGGCCGATCTCTGTTCTCCTCCCAACACCGACTGAGAGCAGCCCGAGAGGTAGGAGGAGAACCACCACAGAATGGTCCCCCCCACTCCCAACCCCCGAAGCCACCACAGAAGGATACCATGGTCGATGGTATCGAAAGCCGCTGAGACATCTAAAAGGACCAGGACAGAGGAAAAACTGCTGTCCCAAGCCCTCCAGAGATCATCCATCAGTGCGACCAATGCTGTCTCCGTGCTGTGCCTGGACCTGAAGCCTGATTAGTACAGGTCTAGATAATCAGCTTCCTCCAGGAACAACGGAAGTTGCTGAACCACCACGCTCTCAACAACCTTCGCTAAAAAACGAAGGTTGGAGACTGGACGATAGTTGTTCAAAATGGCTGGATCCAAGGCAGGCTTCTTGAGGAGGGGTCTCACCACCACCTCTTTCAAGGTGGTGGGAAAAACTCCCTCAGTCAAGGAGGCGTTGACAACTGCCTGGAGCCAGCCACGTGTAACCTCCCTGGAGGCGTAAACCAGCCAGGAAAGACACGGGTCCAATAAACACGTGGTAGAAGACAACCTCCGCATGATCCTGTCCACTTCATCCAGGGAGACTGGGTCAGACTCAACCCAGATAGAATCAGCCAGACCCATCGTTACCCCATCATCCGACCCCTGCCAGTCAGAGTCCAAGCCGGCCCGAATCTGAGCGACCTTATCCGCCAGATGTAGACTAAATTCCTCTGCTCTGCTCTGCTCTGCTCTGCCTGCAAAGGGTCCCCCCTCTCCTCTAAGTGAAGGAGAGAGCGAGTGACCCTGAACAGAGCCGCAGGGTGATCATCTGCGGACACAATCAGAGTGGAGAAGTAAGCACACCTTGCCGCTCTAATCACTTCCAGGTAAGTCGTAATATAGGCTCTTAGCTGGACACGGTCAGATTCGGAGCGGCTAGTCCTCCACCTGCTCTCTAGGCACCTTCTCCGCTGCTTCATCCCCTGGAGCTCCTCGGAAAACCAGGGAGCTAACCGGGATCTACAGTGGGGAAGGGGCCACAAGGGGACAACCCGGTTGAGTGCTGTTGAGGCCGCCTGTTGCCAGGCAGCCACCAAAGTCTCGGCCGGGCTGTGGTCGAGGGAAGTGGGCAAGAACCTCAGCGCCATCTGAAACCTCTCAGGGTCCATCAGGCGCCTGGGGCAGAACCATCGAATTGGTTCCTCATCCTAGCAGCGAGGGACAGCCAATTGGAAGACCAGCCGCAGGAGATAGTGATCTGTCCATGATAGGGGTAGGGTAACCGGTAACTCTCCCCAGATCACTACACCACTGCCCCGAGACAAAAACAAGGTTGAGCATGTTCTCCCCCTCATGAGTGGGTCCTTGAATCACCTGGATCAGGTCCATGGCTGCCATGGATGCCATGAACTCCTGAGCCAATCCCAATGCCTCCCCCAGAGAGGGCAAGTTGAAGTCCCCCAGAACCATAAGCCTGGGGAACTCCACTGCCACCTCCGAGAGGGCGTCTAGCAGCCCGGGAAGGGCTGATCATAGTTCTGTTACTGGACAAGAGAAACGTGCAACTTATAACAGAGAATGTAAGGTAATACTTAAATAATTTAAATGAATCCAAGTATTTAAGACCAGATAAATAGCACCCCAAGGTAATGGAAGGAGTGGCAGAGGAATGTTCACATCCTCTCATGGTAATCTTTAAGAATTACTGTAGAATGGGTGGTCCCAAAAGATTAGAGGAGAACAAATACCATATTCAAAAAGGGAAAAAAGAAGGACCTGGGCAACTACAGGTTTCATTTTTTTATTTATTTATTTTATTTATTTGATTTGTCAATCACTTACAAGATAATAGATATAAGTATAAACATGAGTAAGAATACAGGAAATAGGTATGAATAAATGGGGACAATAGGACAGGGACGGTAGGCACGATAGTGCATTTATACACACCCCTTACAGACCTCTTTAAGAATGGGGTGAGGTCAATAGTGGTTAGTTTGAGGTCAAAAGAGTGGGGGTTAGAGGATGTAACAACAGAGTCATTTGGCATCTTTTCTGGGAAAGGTCCTTAAAAAGCAATTCATTTGTGATAGGATGGGCGTACTAATATTAAGAGGAGACAGCATGAGATTGTCACAAACAATTCATGTCTGCTGAAACTTACCCCTTTCTCTGATAGAGTTGTTAACTTAGTAGACTGGGGAATATTGTAGAACTAGTATAATGTCAGATCAATCAAATGTTAAATTTACCCTGCAATAAACTAAATCATGCTGTCCCAAATGGACAGGAATGCTTGAGGCAATATAATAAGATATGATATATAAGTAGAGGAAAAGAATGAGCCTTGAGGTCACTTTGAAGATGAGCAGGGGATTGAAAGAAGGCAATATCATCTATTTATGCCTCCAGAAACAGTTGTTTGCCCATTCTGTTGATGGGGCAACCTAGCAGTCCAGGTAAGTCCTTAATCATAATATTTAAGTGTGGAATGTTTTTGCTACTGTTTGCAACAAAAATTTCAGGTGTTAAATTTTAGCTAAATTTTAGCTAAATGTTTAATGCCTTCCACCAGGAAAAAATTGAAGAGATGCTTATTATTTTTTCCCTTTGGCTCAAATGTCAGAGATTCCTCTGATCATTTTGAACTGGTTAAACAGCTTCTTTCCACATGCTGATCATGTCGGTTTGCAAAGTTCTGTTGCATAATCCAATATTAATCAAAAGAATGTTTATTTTGTCCTCTCAGAAAAAGCAGTTCCACCTTCCACAGTCTTGCAACATACTTTACCCGTATCCATTGCAGTACTGTGCCGTCTGCATTTCAAAGCAATTCCTTCAAAGCAACTTATGTAAGCCTGTGAAATTGAAAACAATTTGAATGGGGACTTCTGAAATGAGGTAAGATTGTGACAATCTGTCAGTCTTCTGCTAGGGACATTCCAAAGTAGAAAAATATGCATAATAAGGATAAATAAAATTTAGCTGCTGAATGTAGCTAGGGGTTGATTTGTCACTAAAAACCTTTCTATTGCTTTTTAGAATTATATAATACAGGGAGGATTAATTTTGCCAATTGACCAGAATAACTATAATTTGCCTTTACAGCAGTTTTGAATACAGAAAGTAATCTTGTATGTGTTTATACTGTATACTTTGCGGTGATACTATATATATTGTCGATCATTAATTTCAGCACATGTTCATAGCATTTGTTCTGCTTAGTTGCAGGCTTTTCTTGTTTTCACACTGTACTCACCTAGTTCTTACAATGAAGCTTATGATGATTTTCCAGCCGGGAGGTCACAGAGCCTGAAACTAATTAGTACTAAGACTAAGAGGGCAGATCATGACCAAAGGAACCTACCTGGTTTTCATGCCTAAATGGGGACTAAAAACAGGGTTTCCCACTCATTTTACAGCTCATTGAACTACTTCAGATAGTAAAGGTTTTGACCGAATATATTAGTCTGCAATAGGTGCAGTAGCTTAAATCTGTACCCAGAGGAGGTCACCAAAATAAATTCTGTGGAAACTCTAGATGTCTGTATGTGAACTGGTTCTCTACTTCTTTGCAAATCATTCACTTTTCATATCCTAGGAGAAGTCTGGTACTTTAAGCTACATATTCTTTTAAGGATAAGCTTTGAATCCAGACTTAATTCTTAGGAGTGCTTGTTCATGGTTGGAAATACAAGCTAAGACAAAGGTAAGCAACCAATTACGATCATGACTCTTTCCCTTGAAGGTCTTATAGTCTCTATCACACTTTTTAATGGATGGATATTGATATTTTAAATTGGTTTACAATATTTTATGACAATTTTTCAACACAATGAAAGTATAAAAATTAAAGAAAAAATGGAAAAAAGACAAGAAAAAAGAAAGCATATAATTATGACTTCCACCTTTCTATTAAGTAATTGCCTCTTACTTTTGCCCCTTCCTCTTTAGCCCTTTTTAATCCCCAAATCCATAAATCACCAGATCAGACTTTTCTTCTTTCAGCAAAACTTCTATATAAAGTTTCCAATCCTTTAAAAGTCTCTATTGTATTTTCCCTGAACAAATTGGTCAGCTTTGCTTTTCTGCAAGCTCCATTCATTTTATAATCCAATCTTCTAGTCTGGGCAATTTATTATTTTCCCAACTTTGTGTGTACAATAATTTTGCCACAGTTGCTACAGTACTGCTTTCTCATATTTCTTTTCTAGCTTAACAAATATTCTAATTAAGAAAATAATTTGATACTAACTTACAACAAAATCTCTGACAGCATCCTTATTTCTGTACCTTGCATGGACATAATAAAAACAGAGGGAAGGGTATTCCAATATGTGCCTTGCTTGGAAGCAGCCACTGCTCAGAAAACAAAGGCAAGATGATCATATTGGAAGTATTTCAGGGGATTAGAAAAAGCAGAACCTTCTTTGTGTATTGTGCCAGCCACATGTATCAACCATTTTATGACTAGCTATCCCACCCATTCACCTCATATTTTCAAATTTTCAAATGGATGTCCAGCACAAAAAAAGTGCTGACTTAGCTAAGAAATAGAAATTTCACTTCATACCTATGTTGTTCCTTCTGTTATAAAACTGTTTATTTTAAGCTATTTCATATATTTGTAGATGAGCCCATCTGTGGATAAGCCAATCCTTAAAATTTTAACCAAAATGCCATGAAAATGTGCCATCATACCATACAAAAATGTAAGTGTAGATTTATCATCATTTTTTCTCCACTTTATCTACTAACTGATTGCTGTGTTTACAGTCTTGCATGAAGAAAAGTACTGGAGGACTTGAAAGCTTGTGTACTTTTTAGACATCTGAAATTGTCATAATAAAGGTATTGTTTTATTTTTAAATGTATTAATTCATCTATTCATGCTTAGTTTTCATCTTTGATTTAATTATATTCACCATCTCAGTCTTCAGGTTCTGCTAATATTTTGTATAATTATTTTCTCTTATAATTTCATAGATGTCAATACATATATTGTCGTACAATATATATCTATGACAAATATTCTGCTAATTGCTTCTTTTCCCATGTATAAAAAAAACGCTTATACATTACATCAAAATGTTAGGATTATTACAATATTTGCTCTCTTCTCCTGCAGCTTATAATCAACCCTGTTCCTTCCCTATATATTGTTTCGTTACAATGGCAGCTCTGTCCAATCCTCTTATTGAGAAAAATTTGTACTATCAACTGTTTCTCTAAACTATTTTTTTCAAACTTGGCTTTAAGATGTATGACTTCAACCCTAGAATTCTGGGTCCACACATATTAAAGTTTCCACTGCTGTAAACCCATGCTGTATGTATTACATTTGGCATTTAGAAAGCAAAATATCTTTAAGGAATGGAAAACAGATGTTTTTTACTTTAAACTGTGTTAAGAATAAATATATCTATTGTGTAATTTTGTTATTAGCAGAATTTCATTTAATTTCAATACAGAAAAACAACTATATCTTTCTAACAATTGGTACAGCTTCCTAGCTACTATTTCTGATTGACAAGCTGATTGAACTCTAACTGAAAGTTGAAATGCCAATCATGATCAGTTCAAAGTTAAGAGTGAAAGGATTTCCATTTCATGAGGACCACAGCTGATCCAAGTGATATTTAAATGTACAGGTTTAAGTCAACAGATCCTGAAACTCAATTAATTTTGTAATAGAGGGATTTCCAAATGGCTGGGAACAATCCAATTTCAAAAAGTTATGCAATATTTTCAAGATAAAAATTTAAGTGTTTCAGCAAAAAGAAGCAGGAAAGCAAACAGGACTGCCAGTCAACTCAGACACCACAGTCTTTTCAAGCTGAATGCTTTCTTTCACCATTCTACCGTATCATGTGAAGGAGTGCATCAGTTGCCAATATCAGGCCACCAGTGATATGGTAATTGGTGCCAAAGGGAAGGAATCTCCTATGCCTCATAAAGTTGTGGAATTTTGGCCACACTTATCATCTGGGAGATAGAAAGATTGCACTTGAATACTCTCAACTACATATTTTTAATAGGAGAGGAACTGACCACAGTTATCTTTTCCTCTGATTCTTTATGCCCTTTGTCCTATCCATAACATTCCTCAGGGTGGGGCAGGATATAGAATCTGTTATTTTGGGCCCTTGTGCTTTAAGGGTAGAAAACTATTAACACTGAACATTGGTAGAATATTTACAGTCATGATAGACTAGACTAGACTAGACTAGACTAGACTAGACTAGACTAGAATAGAAGTTGGAAGGGACCTTTTGGGTTAACTAGTCCAACCCACTGCTCAAGCAAAGAGACCCTATACCATTTCTGACAAATGGCAGTCCAATCTCTTCTTGAAAGCCTCCAGTGATGAAGCTCCCACAACTTCCAAAGGCAAACTGTTCCATTGGTTGATTGTTCTCACTGTCAGAAAATTTCTTCTTAAGTTGAATCTCTCCTTGTTCAGTTTCCATCCATTATTCCTTGACTGGCCTTCAGGTTCTTTGGAAAATAGCTTCACCCCCTCCTCTCTGTGACAGCTCTTCAAATATTGGAACACTGCTATCATGTTATCCCTGGTCCTTCTCTTCACTAGACTAGCCATGCCCAGTTCCTGCAACCATTCTTCTTCATATCTTTTAGCCTCCATTCCCCTAATCATCCTTGTTGCTGTTCTCTGCATTCTTTCTAGAGGCTCAACATGGTGGGATGAAACCCACGACTGGAACATACTGATAGAAGGATACAAACTGTTCAAAAAAACCAGACCCCTTGAAAGAGGAGGTGGAGTTGCACTGTATATAAAGGACCACTATATTGCTGCAGAAATGCATGAAACCAATATATATATATATGGACATGGCTATAGCAGTGGTGGGATTAAAAATTTTTACTACTGGTTCTGTGGGCATGGCTTGGTGGGCGTGGCAGGGGAAGGATACTGTAAAATCTCCAGTCAGACGTGGGATTTGCCAGTTCTCTGAAGTACTCAAAATTTTAAATTAGTAGACCAGCGAAATACTGTGGACATAATATACTTAGACTTCAGACTAAAATATGAAGAACG
Source organism: Naja naja (assembly GCA_009733165.1). NCBI lineage: Eukaryota > Metazoa > Chordata > Lepidosauria > Squamata > Elapidae > Naja > Naja naja. The sequence goes on along the minus strand of CM019150.1, from coordinate 116,288,581 downwards.
GTCACAGGAACTGGGCATGGCTAGTCTAGTGAAGAGAAGGACCAGGGAGATATGATAGCATGTTCCAATGTTTTTGAGGGGCTGCCACAGAGAGGAAGGGGTCAAGCTATTTTCCAAGGCACCTGAAGGCCAGACAAGGAATAATGGATGGAAACTGATCAAGCAGAGATTTAATCTAGAAATAAGGAGAAATTTTCTGACAGTGAGAACAATCAACCAATGGAACAGTTTGCCTTTGGAAGTTGTGGGAGCTTCATCACTGGAGGCTTTCAAGAAGAGATTGGACTGCCGTTTGTCAGAAATGGTCCACCCCAAACTCCATGTATGCTGGTAGAGGAACCGCAGACTGATACTTTGCTTTTCCCAGGCCAGCCCCACAGGCTGGATCTAAGCATCCCTCAAGCTGAATCCAGCCCATGGGCCTTGAGTTTGACACCTCCGGTCTAGAAGTTAAGTTCAAGATCCAAAAGGATCTTGATAGACTTGAATATCCTATCCAACCAAATGCAGTTCAGTGGTAAAAAAAAATAAGGTTTTTCACAGGCAACAAAAACCAAATGCTAAGATATACAATAGGCAGTACCTGGTTCAACAGCAATAATTGAGAGAGGAATCTGGGAATTCTAATAGACAACAATGTGAGCCAGCACTATGCTGCAGTTGCCAAAAAGGCCAGTACAGTCCTAGGCTACATCAAAGAGAGTAAGTATCAATATCCTGTGAAGTATTAGCACCATTTTATACTGCACTGATCAGGTCATACTTGGAGCACTGCATCCAGTCATAACGTAGAAAAGATGTTGAGACTCTAGAAAGAGTACAGAAAGAGCAACGAAGATAATTAGGGGACTGGAGGCTAACCCGTACGATGAACAGTTGCAGAAACCAGGATTGTCTAGTTTAATGAAGAACTGTGGGTGACATAATAGCAGTGTTCCAATATTTGAGCAGCTATCACAAAAAGGAGAGGATCAACCTATTCTCAAAAGCACCTGAGGGCAGGAAAAGAAGTAATGGATGGAAGGCTTAAAAAGAGAGATCCAGTCTAGAATAAGGAGAAATTACCAGTCAGTGAGAATAATTAATCAGTAGAATGGCTTGCCTTCAGAAATTGTAGATGCTCCACCAATGGAGGTCTTTAACAAGAAACTGGGCAACCATTTATCTGAAATAGCATGGGGTCTCCTGCTTGCATTGGGGTGGGTAGACTAGAAGACCTCCAAGGTCCTTTCCAACTGTGTTATTCTGTATTCTACCCAGAGGAAATCTGAAACAGACAGAATTACACTACTGAAAGGAAGCTCCAGACAAAAGTTTGGAAATAAAAGTATCTTGAATGAAACCACCTATGTGAGAAAAGCAAATTTCAGAATTCAGACTTTTAAGTGTAATTTAAACACAATTTTTAAGAAAGGTCCAACTAGCTGTCATGACAAGTTGAAACAGGAAACTACTTTCATTTTTTAAAATAGTAACCCCATATATTTCTGCTCTTCTTGCTTCAAGAAGCCATGGTGAAAAAAGTAGCCATTGTTGGAGCTGGTGTGAGTGGACTGACCTCCATTAAGTGCTGCCTGGAAGAGGGACTAGAGCCAACCTGTTTTGAGCAAAGTGATGACATAGGGGGATTGTGGCGATTCACAGTAAGTTATGACAGTAGAGTGTAGACCCATCTCCACAATGTCCATGTGTTATGTTGCTTAACTAGACAGCTGAAAGTTTATACTATGTGAGGTTGGCTTTTATTACAAGTTTTATTATCTAAACAGTGAAGTAACTGATAAATAAAACGATTTTTCCCTCAGCAGGTCCCGATGAAAAGTATTCAATATATTTACCCTACCAATAATTTCAAAATATTCACAAAATATTTAATAATTGTACAATATCTATTTTCCCAATTCTTTCTTTAAATAGCAATAGCACTTGGACTTATATACTGCTTCACAGTGCTTTATGGCCCTCTCAAAGGAGTTTACAGAGTCAGCAGATTGCCCTCAACAACCTGGTCCTCATTTTTACTGACCTCGGAAGGATGGAAGGCTGAGTCAACCTTGAGCCAGTGAGACTCGAATTGCTGAACTGCTGGCAGCCAGGAGTCAGCAGAAGAAGCCTGCAGTACTGCACTTTAACCACTGCACCTATCTAGATGGAAAACAGAACGAACTGTATAATACCCACATACACACACATACATACTTATAATTCATATAAGAAGTATAAGATGATAATGCAAAATCCGATAATTTTCTATATGTTAGTGTCTCATTAACCTCAATGTTTTCCAGGCATAAATTTATGAGGAGTTATGTCATGCAAACACTAATATCAACATGACTTAATTTTTTACTTAATTCTTTTTACTGTTATGCCCTTTATTGTGCAAAATAAGTCCCATATTTTATTCACAGTGGGCAAATCATGAAAAAATGTACTCAGCTTCCAAGTATTATACAATATTTGATCTATCTGCCATCTTCCAGTTTTTGGGATCTAAATCTTTGTATTGCAACAGATATTGCCTACACATAATAGAATTGCAGTTAGCCTTCTTTAATCACGTCACAAATCCTTTTCATAAAAAGGATTGTGCTTAATCTGACAATGGCATAGTTTATGACTACTGAATGGCAAATATGCCTAAAAATGTTACCTGAATCCATCTAAACTCAAAAAAAATGGCATTTTACCCCTTTTTAAATTAAGAAATTAAGAAACTTAGATTCCAAATTCCCTTTGGAACCCTTCCCAAGCATCACGGTCCCCTGGTTTCTAGTCTGATGCCTTAACAAACTGGCTTTTTAATACATAATCTTGTAATATTTTATGGATAGGACTATGTTGAAGATGGAAGACCCAGCACGTACAGGTCAATGGTTAGTAACAGCTCTAAGGAGATGTCTGCCTTCACAGATTTTCCATATCCAGAAAACTTTCCAGCCTTTTTATCCCATCACCAACTCCTGGAATATCTGAGGATGTATACAAAACATTTTGATCTCCAGAAATACATTCAATTAAAGGTAAGTTTTTAAAGTATTAGCTGAATGTTCACATTTTTTAAAAAGTACTACATTTATTTCTAGAGACTTTGGTTCAGTGCAGTTAAAACCCAGACTTTGCCTTTCAAAGTATAAACTTTCCAGAGCAAATATATGATTTTGGCTTGTTCACTTTTGCTCATATTTGATTCATCTATTTTCTATTTCTAATCTAAAAAGATGCCTATGAACTCAAAGCCAGATGTATTTGCAAGTTCAGTCCTTTTTGGATCATTGCAACTGATTATTTTCTGAAAATTTTTCAGACAAAAGTGATCAGCATCAAGAAGTGTCCTGATTTCTCTAACACTGGCCAGTGGGAAATTGTTATAGAGGCCAATGGAAAGCAGAGCTCAACCATTTTTGATGCTGTGATGGTTTGTGTGGGCTACCTTACTGAGCCTTTATTGCCACTCAAGAGTTACTCAGGTATCTCTATTTCCAAGCATATATTTAATTTAAAAATGCGTAATCAGATATTCCAGGTTTAATATTTACTTTCAAAATGCATGGGCAGAATTCATAAGAAGTGATCAATTGTCATTTTGCTGAACTTGTGTTCTCTAGAGTGCTTCATAGGCAGGGATTTTTGCCATTAATACATCTGTTTTATTTGTTAAATTATAGGTTGTAATACTTAAGGAAATGACAATATAATATGTATGTACATACACACTTAAGTATCTTTGTAAATATGATGGTGATGATTTTATCTGTTCAGTCAAGTCTGACTTGACAATTCTATGGGCCAGGTCTCTCCACATCTTCCACTCTTGCACTATTTCTTTGTGTTTTTCTATACTCTGGCTGGTGTCAGCTTTGATAGTGTCCAGCCACCATTTTCTTTGATGGCCTGGTTTCCTTTTACCACTAACCAGTGATGCCCACTGAAGTAAGTGAGACACAGTTTCATGATTTTGCCTTTTAGTGACATGTCTGGTGTTATGCGGTCCAGTACTTGCTTGTTAATTGCCTTTGCTGTCCAAGGACTTTGTAAACATACAGTCCACATTTGCAATGTTAAAACGAGGAAGGGTAAATTGTTATGCTAAACAATGTGCAAACTTAATACATTTTGGCCTTTTACAGGAGTCCCCTGACCCATCCACAATTAATGCCTTTGAAAATTGTCATATTGCTGCAGCCATATGGGAGCTCTCTGTAAGGGCACAAAATGGAGTCTAAATCCTTCTCCAGTCCACGGTTTCCACCTCTCAGTTACAATGATCCATTGTAATTAAGTATATTGATACATAATGGACCTCAACAAAACAATTTCTTTAAAAAATAAGAAAGTCAAGCAATATTAGAGAGCCTTGCTGTATCCTGTTTCACATCTGCATCATTATCTTTGGCTCTGGTTTCCTGTTAGCTTGTACTTCGCTTCTTTATGATGAGATGGTTTCATTTCTCCCAATTTAGGTTTTTCTCTGTTTTTACAAAAGTCTTTATTGAATATGCTTTAAATTTACAAAATAGGATCTCTTAAAAATTAAGTCATCCTAATTATGCTGTCTTACTTAAGAACTGGCACAGACAACTTGCAGCCTTCCAAATATTGATCAACTGCTAATCCTACCAATTTTCATCTTGGTCATACTGCAATTGATAGGAACTGAAGCTTGAGAACAATTAAAATATTTGTCTACTTTAGAATTAGATAATAGTTTTGTTGGATAACCAAGCTGTAGGTAGGCCAGTATTCTTCACAAGAAACAAGGAAACCTATGGCTACAAAGGTTGACCTTCTGCCCACTTATAAAAAACTTCACAAAAAACAAACAGAATTAGCTTACAGCAGAGAACAGCAATGGAGGACTGTAAGATAATTTATGTGACAGTATCCAGCAAAGATTGTTAGCATCAACTCTATTCCACAAACATATTGTTGAATATTGTTTTATGAAATTTAGATATGGTTATTAAATGAAGGAATATCAGCAGCCATTAAAATCCACCCAAATGCTATCCATCTTTGTTTTTTTACATGAATATTGAGGAAAGAACTTTATGAATTTCTTAGATAGTATCTAGTTGGCAAGCTACAGTTTCAGATTTCTCAGCAATAATGGGCTTTGGTATACTTTGTTGGGCTCACGTAAGGGTGACTGGGATAATACATGTAAAGGTCTTTGCATATTAGGATTGCTCTATATAAATGCTACCACTGCCATCAAGTTGGAATATGCTATTATTTATTATAAGTTTTATTTGAAAGTTCATTGGATTTGTCTTTATTTCCCCACAGGCTTAGAAAAATTTAATGGTCACTATTTTCACAGCCGGGAATACAAAACCCCAGAGGTATTCAGAGATAAAAAGGTACTTGTGATTGGCATGGGGAATTCTGGAGTTGATATTGCTGTAGAAGCCACTCAAACAGCAAAAAAGGTAAAGTACATCAGAACTGCTTCACTTTTGGGAACCTGACTGGGCTGTGTTTTCGCCTTGATTTTGATAGAGAAGTTCCTCACACTTTAGAACAACACTGGCATGAGAATAGTCATCCAGATTATTCTCTTATCAGTATTGTTCTAATGTGTGAGAAACCCAGTTCTATGTAAATCTTCCTGCGAAACATGTTCCTCAACTAATATGAATGTGAGAATAATAAAATTAGAATTTGGAATTTATTCAGTAAAAAGTGCTCCTTATTATTGTACTGAATAACTTCAGAACCTAAGATTGGTAGTGCTTATTCCACAGCAAATTTAAAATGCTAACAGATGAAGTCTTCCAAGTGAAGGCATAATGCCTGTGACTAAGTGAGCCAATAACATGTTATATGGCTTAAACAAAGGGCTTGTGGATACAAGCATGTTCAGAATATTCTTTTGCCAGTGTTTTTTTGTCTATGGACTGGAAAATGTAGTTTCATTCTGGAATTCCCCTGTGGTAGCATGATGAGGGAAAGGAGCTCAAATGCAAATTACTGCCACCCCAGCTTTCGCAATACAGCTGACCTGGGGGTTTTGGTCTATCTTCCACCCATAAGAAATAAACAGAAGCAAATTTAACAAGAAAAAGGTTCAAATATGAGTGGGCAACCATTTATGTTGAAGAAGACAAAGGCAGAGTTGCCTCAACAAAGTAGCTTTTTCCAAGTAAGTTTTAAAAAGGAACAAAGATGCAGCATTCCCAGCAGATTCTAGTCCACTATTTATTTATTTATTTATTTGTTTGTTTGTTTGTTTATTTATTTATTTATTTTTAATTACATTTATATGCCGCCCTTCTCCGAAGACTCAGGGTGGCTTACAATTTTTGGAGCACAATTTTGGAGCGCTCAGCAATAGCCTTCATTCCATTGTATATGCTTGCTTATTACTAAGCGGCATTTTTACAAAGTCAGCTTATTGCCCCCAACAATCTTGGGTCCTCAATTTACCTACCCCGAGAGGATGGAAGGCTGAGTCAACCTTGACTTATTTTGTCAAGCGATTATACGATGACAGGTATAAGTATAAACATAGTTATGAATACATGAAATGAATACATATAAGAAAAATAAAAAGAAACAGTAGGACAGGGATGGTAGGCACATTGGTGCGCTTATGCACGCCCCCTATAGACCTCTTAGGAAAGGGGTGAGGTCAATAGTAGACAGTCTAAGGTTAACGTTTGGGGGGTTTGGGGAAGAAACCACAGAGTCTGGTAGAGTATTCCAGACATTGACCACTCTGTTGCTGAAGTCGTATTTCCTGCAATCAAGTTTGGTGCAGTTTACTTTGAGTTTGTATCTATTGTGTGCTCTTGTATTGTTATGGTTGAAGTGAAGTATTCATTGACAGGTAGGACATTGCAATGTATGATTTTATATACTATACTCCAAGGTAGACAGATTCAAGGACAGAGTCATCAACAAGGTCTTGACTATTCAGCTTGTATTTTATTTTCTGGGTTTTTTTGCCAATATGTAAGACAGCATTTATTTGTTGAGATTTGAAGTTGCCATTTGTTTGACCATTCTGATACATAGTCAAGGTCTTTTTGATGGGTAGCAGTATTGTCTGTGGTGTTGAATAGCTTTACATCATCAGCGAAGAGAGTGCAGTTGCTCTTAATATGATCACAGAGGTCATTTATGTAGAGTATGAGGAGAATTGGTCCCAGAACACTGCCTTGGGGGACACCACTGTTGACAGGTACAGACTTTGATAGGACGCTCCCAATTTTGACCATTTGTTGTCTGTTTGACAGGAATGCTTCTATCCAGTTATGCAGTTGTCCAGAGATACCATAAGATTTTAGTTTTAGTAATAGTTTGTCGTGTACCACTGAATCAAAGGCTTTACAGAAGTCTATGTAGTTTGCCCTGATCAAGTTGTGTAGTCCATATGTTTTTGCAGTGTAAGAGTTGCAGATTACAGGATAGTTTTTTTCTGAAACCAAATTGTTTATTAGAGAGTAGGTTGTTTTTCTCTAAGTGGACGATAATGGATTGGTTAATAATTGATTCCATGACTTTACAGGTGACGCAGCATAAAGAGATTGGTCTGTAATTTTCAACTAGGCTGAAAATGGGGATGACCGTGGCTTGTGACCATAGGTTTGGCAAGGAACTGGTCCTGAAAGATTTTTCAAAGATTATGCTTAGAGGTTCAGCTGTGGCAGTAGATAGCTTTTTAAAGAAGTAGGCACATATTCCATCTGGTCCAATAGATAGAGATGATTTTAGATTGCGTAGTGCTTTTTCAACATTGTCTTCTGTAAAATCAATATGTATTAGATCATTGTAGTTGTCTGTGGTTTGACTAGGAAATACTGGGCATGATCGATTGCTGTTTACAAATACTGAGCCAAAGAATGTGTTAAAGAGGTTGGCTTTAACTATGCGATGCTTAGCTTAGGAACTTACAGAGGTTCAAGCTTGTCAAAGAAAAAGTGTGACTTAAGGACTATAAAAATATTTAGCTACTGTATTTACAACTTCACTGTTAGGAATTTGTTAAGCAGAGAAGATTTATTTATTTATTTATTTATTTATTTATTTATTTATTTATTTATGCCATGAAGAATGGAGCAACATGGGAAAATGCAATCCTTTTGTTTTTATGGAAAGATGAAATTTGGTATGTTTATGCTTAGATCTGAGCAGGGAGGATATGGCACTCAGTTATTGACCTGCAAGTGAACATTGACTGATTGTTATAGTCTGCTTGACTATTGGTCAGAAGGGGCTGTTAACTTTTTTGAGCTTCAGATTCATAAAGATGTGTTATCCAAGTATGCAAACAGCCTTCATCAGCCATCCCCAATCAATACAGCCAAGAAATGGGCTCACCCTCAGGATGCCGGGTCTCTCAGGCCTTGCAAAACACCAAAGGTCTGATCTCCAAAGAGATGATGTTCTAGAGGTAAGCATTGCTGTGACAGCAAAGGCCATTTTCCTGTGTCCCACTTGCCAACATTCTGTCACAGGCAGGACCTGGAGCAGCTTCTACTCCTGCTGGATCCAACAGGATGGATAGATACCACTGGGGACAAACGGTGTCATAAGCAACATCTCCCTCATACAAACCCTCGCTATTGTTCACATTGGTTGAATATTACTAGAACCTAAAATCTGAAATATTTGGACAGCATTAAATTCCCTGTCCTCCATACAAAAAGCAAGAGCATGTTTTATTTGCAGGCCATATGTTCTGCATGCAAAGAATTACAACCCATCCTTTTCCATATTGGGCTTGGTAAATCATCTATCGGAAACATTCAGCAGCAACTACAAATAATAAGTGGATGGACATGACATACAGCTGTTTGATATAGAAAAATCCTCATTTTTCTCAAAACAAGATACAGAAGAATGTATTACAAAACGGTTTAGGAAAAATTCTGATTTTCTGTATTATTGTTTGAAGCTGTAAGTGGAATGATAGCTCCATCTTGTGTGAAAAACTATGCCCTGAATATTTTTTCTATAGCCAATGGAGAGATTCTTCATATGCTAAAGTACATTAACTATCTTCAGGTTTTCCCACTAAAAGTAAGACAGGGTTTTGTACAAGAAGAACTTTGTTCCAGATAACCCTGACTGTACAGTTAAGATCATTTATGGAGTTCTTCTTCTGATAGCCCCTTGTCAGTGATGTCACTGGAGTTTATTCACACAAAGGAATAAGGAGTATGGAGTATGAATTACCCTCCCATTTAAATTGTATTTTAAAATTTATTTTTATTAAATTGTATTTAATTTAGACCTGGGTGCCACATCTGGCCCTATGGCTGTCCTTGTCCAGTCCATGGGATTGGTGGCATTGACTACAGGGATCAGGGCAGCTGTGGCATCAGAAGGCAGAGTATCAGTGGTGGGTCAGGGGCTGTGCTAGTGGTACATTTCCAGTTTCTCATATGGCCCCCTGGGAAAATGTATTGCCGGTCAACTGTTCTATTGAATAGATACAATCTTATTTTTCCCCACCGATTTAAATTACAAAAGACAAAACAATAGAATGGAAAATATGCAAAAGTCGCAAAATATATATGAGTAATACTGAAAACTCTCAAAATTAGACCAGATGAAAATTGAATGGAGAAGTCTAAAAAAAAAAAATTATATGTGGATGCCAAAATAACACAGTAGTAACTGCATGCTTCCCCCCAAAAGCAACCCATAATCTGAACACTTCCATTTTTTTTTCTGAGAATACCACCTTATATCTTACATAGTAGCAAAGTGAGGGATCTCTGATGACCGACTTGGTTTATAGGTAAACTTGAGACCCTTCAGATATTACAAGGCTGCAATGCTCCAATATATAAATCAAACTGCTGGGTGTGTCATCGGGATCCTAAGTTCCCGATTAGTTATGCATCTCTGCCCAGGCTATCCAAATGATGAAACTGAAATGTTCTCCATGTGCCTGGAGACTGTCTAGTCTGATTGGGGAAGAAACCAGCTTTGCTCAACTCTGACAAGGCTTTAGGAACTTTGTTATCTAATGATTTAGATAGCTCATAGCTCTTGCTCACAGAACAGTCTTTGCAGAAATACACCTTGTATGTTAGTTACAGCCATTCATAGGCTAAGAGGCACTGCTCACAGTGTGTCTTAATCAATTCCCACTTCCACTACTACAACAGGGCTGCCTTGAAAAGCTTTTGGACACAGTGACTGGTCTAAAAGGCAGCAGCACCTACAGTTCTGAGGGCATCACAGCCCACTCATTTAACACCACGATTGCATCAGCTGCACTGGCTCCCAGAGGGCTTCCTGTAGGTGCTGACTGTCAGTTTCTAAACCATACATGGCATGGGGCCAGGATGCTTGTGGGACTGCCTATCCCTGATGTTTTCTATATATCTCACTATGTCTGACGCAATGGGAACGTTCTGGGTCCTCTTGATGAAGTACAGCTAGTCCTTGACTAACAATAGTTCATTTAGTGACTGTTCAAAGCTACAGCAGCACTAAAAAAAGTGACTGATGATCATTTTTCACACTTATAACCCTTGCAGCATCCCGGTGGTCATGTGATAAAAAATTCAGATGCTTTGCAACTGGCTCTTATTTATGACGGTTGCAGTGTCCTGAGGTCATGTGATCCCCTTTGTGACCTTCTGAGAAGCAAAGTCAAAGCCAGGTTCATTTAACAGCTGTGTTACTAACTTAACAACTGCAGTGATGCACTTAACAATTGTGGCAGGAAAAGTCATAAATTGGGCCAAAATTCACTTAACAACTATCTCACTTAGCAACAGAAATTTTAGCCTCAATTGTGGTCATAAGTCAAGGACTACCTATAGTGTTATCTAGTGGGTCCTGGGAAGATACCTTCTCTGTCACAGACTTTGCTTTATGGAACAGCCACCTCCTAGAGATGTGGACAGCCTCTGGTTATTTCTTCCTGACTGGTGAGATCAGGCAAACTGAGTGCCCTCTGAATCCCATTGATTAAACATGGTCATCTTGCAGGATACAAAAAAGATGCCGCCTTCTCCATCCCACTGCCTGCCCTCTGAAATGCCTCTCACCCCTAGAATCCACCCTAATGACATTCAGAAAATCCTTTAAAAGTTGGTTGTTCTCCCAAACATTGTGATGCAGCAGTTGTGGAATCCCCATAAATTGGTTTTTTAAAAATTGGTACTGAGTTAGTCTTCCAGTCACATATTTCTATATGTCACTTTTTCTATATATGTTATTTCTTTTTTGTAATTGTAAGCTGCCCAGAGTTGTTAAGTTGGGCAGCCTCAAATCTGAAATCCATCCATCAAAATATTGGCCTTTCAGAAGCACCATGAAGTTTTGGCTCATCTCCCAGGCAATAGGGCCTGGTGGATGTCAATTTACTGTAGGTTTGACATGCATATACAAATTACATGGGGGAAATTGATATTTTACTGGGGCCTCGGCTTTGTGTGTGTGTGTGTGTGTGTGTGTGAATGTTTCTTTTACATAATGGGCACAGTTAGATGGATATTGGTTGGCCACAATATAGCCAGCAAAATTAAAAGAACCAGGTGGGTACATAGAAGAAGTACTGTAAGCAGTTCCTGGATCTGTCTCAACCCAGCATGAAGTCTGGAACTAATCTATGTAACTAATGCCTTTCAAAAGGGTCAGCACTATATGGGTTAATGTTATTTATAAAGCTTTATATCACCTCAATTACAATTGGCATTAAGCAGTTCACAGCCTAACATTACATTGTACATAATATGGGAGAGAGATAATGGATGGATGGATGGATGGATGGATGGATGGATGGATGGATGGATGAATACAGGTTCTCACCATAAGACTCCCAAACCTGGACTGAGATACTATTAAATATTTTTGTGTGAGGTGTAGATATGACTTGAGATTGTTAATTATATCAGGCTGCTGCTCTGTTTTCATTGTCTTCTATTTTTTAGGTGATGATCAGCACAGAAAGAGGTTCTTGGGTTATAAGCCGTGTTTTTGATAATGGCTACCCCTGGGACATGGTGTTTCTAAGTCGTTTTTTGAATATTATCCGAAATAGCCTTCCTGGGCGTATCACAGTATGGATGATTGCAAACAGAGTGAGCCAGTGGTTTAACCATGCAAACTATGGCTTAATTCCCAAAGACAGGTACTGGAAATAAATTGGATGCTAAAGATGGGTAGATAATAAAGTTGACAAATACCTCAAATGTCTTCCTTCCCTCCAGAATTCTTGTTAAGTCTTCACATTCTGGTCCTTTCCCCTGCATTAGTGATTGTGTCTAATATAGTTGCCACTTGCTGGCCATTTATCCTGGCCGCATACCTGTAGTCTAGAATTCTGACTAACCAGTTCTGTATTTTTTTCCCCTTAAGAGATAAACCAATCTCACTGGAAATAAAGTAGTGTTGTGTTTTGTTATGTTATATAGAAAACTCTTTTTAACTTTATGTATTAAAAATCAGTTTCATGTAGTGATTAACTAGACTAGAAACTGGGAGACTATGAATTCTAGTCTTGCCATAGGTTAGAGTCCAGCTGGGTGATCTTGGGCCAGTCATTTTTTCTCAATCCTGGGAAGCAGGCAATGGCAAACTACTTCCAAAAACTCTTGCCAAGAAAACTTCAGGCACTGATTTAAAAAACCCGCAAAACCCTGACCCAATGAAGTGTGCACATACACATTAAAACACAAGTATTCAATGGAGAAAGAGAACCGTCAAGATCACATTACTTGGAAAGTAGTTTAAAAAGAACAAAGGAAAATAGAACAGACTATGGTGTGGCATGTTCTATCACAAATGAAGAGCTTGCAAGACAAATTCTTTCTAAAGAAATTAGGGATTCAAATTATTACCAAGCATAATGTTCCAAAGAAAATTACATTATATGCAGAAAATATTTTACAGCTTCTTGGAGATCCCAAACATTAATCAGAGATTGCTGGGCAGATGATAGTTGTGTTCCTGCCCAATTTCCTTCTCCAGATTTTTGCCCGTTGTTTTAAAAAGACCAAGCCGTTCCTTTATCCAAAAGAGAGAGTGGCCGCTGACCTGTTTATGACAAAGAGGCATTCCTCATTCAAGGAGATATGAATCGTACATACCCAATATGACATACAGTCTTCATTCAAAACTTGAACATTAAAGGTGACTCCAAGGTTTTAAATTATTTTGTTCTACAGCTGATTGTGCTACCTTCTGAATAAATGGTATTCCTTGCCTTGAACAGATTCATTTCAGTCTTTCAGCACAAGACAACACTCTTTTGCAGGCAAGGTTGCAAGCACAGCAGTTTGCTAATTATATATGTACAAATCTATCTATAATTGACAAGATAGCAAGCATTTTAAATTCTAGATTTGAGAGGTTTTTTCTTACATAATGCTTAATAGCAATAGCGATAGCACTTAGACTTATATGCCACTTTATTGTACTTTACAGCTCTCTCTAAGCCGTTTACAGTGTCAGCATATTGCCCCCAACAATCTGGATCCTCATTTTACCCACCTTGGAAGGATGGAAGGCTGAGTCAACCTTGAGCCTGGCGGGATTTGAACTGCCAAACTGTAGGCAGCTTCCTGCAGAAGTAGCTTGCAGTACTGCACTCTAACCACTACACCACAGAGGCTCCTCTCTTCTCTTAATGCTTCTCTCTTGAGTTTAAAAATAGTTTTCCTAAGCTATGCTAGAGAAGAGCAGAGCTTCGCAAACTCCATTTCTTTTATCTTATTTAAGAGAGAGATAAATGAATTTCCCCCTCACCATATTACTAGATCTTTAGGTCATCTAATGGCGTTGATGGGTAAGAGATTTGGAAAACTTCAAAGGAAATACATCTTTACATCATACTAATTGACTTCATTGCCATTAGTTTAGCCAGCACAAAGATATACATTCTTGGAAGATAACTTTATTAGTCACTATATATTCATAGCTAAATGAATAAAAATTCCAGGCTCAGAGTCAAAAGGTCTTTCTCATAACTTTCTCTGATAAGAATGATATGGTAAAATGCTGAAAAGAAAGGATAATCCAGGGGTTATCTCCTTTGCCTGCAACTTACTAATTGCATTTTTTTTCCTAGACGTGTGATGAGAGAACCTGTATTAAATGATCTTCTTCCTTCATGCATTATCACTGGAAAGATCTCTATTATGCCTGCAGTGAAAGAGTTCAAAGAGAATGCTGTTGTATTTGTAAATGTTCCCACTGCAGAGGAAGTAGATACTGTTGTCTTTGCCACTGGATACAAAGCTTCTTTTCCCTTCATTGATGAATCAATCCTGAAGGTTGAAAACCGTCATGCTTCCTTGTACAAATACATCTTCCTTCCTCAACTAGAGAAACCAACACTAGCCATTATAGGCTTCATCAGGCCATTTGGTGCAATCATGCCAGTTGTGGAAATCCAAGCACGCTGGGTCACACGGGTCTTTAATGGTATGTAGAATGAGTTGCAACTCTCTAATGCAGGAGTGTCAAACTCCTGATCCGGCTTGCAGGGTGCTTAAATCCGGATGCAGGGCCAGCCTGGAAATATCAAAGATGCTTAAATCCGGCCCATGGTGACTCTGGTGGCTAAAACAGGCTGTGTACGTCCCCCCACACCTTGTTTTCACTCTCTATGGCCTCCTGCAACACTCTGCTGGCCAAAAATGGGCCAGAAAATGACCTGAAAAATGGCCTGAAACAAGCTGGAAAACGGGTCAGAAATGGGCCTGAAAACAGCAGGCAGAGCTCTGCAGAAGGCCATGGAGGCACAGGGGGGCTGCGCATGGACCCCCCGCACCCTGTTTTGGCCAGCAGGGGGCTGCAGGAGGCATCCATCCTGCCCCTCCCCCCCATTGGCCTGCAGAGGAGAACTACAATGCTGATCTGGCCCTTGAAAAAATCAAGTTTGACACCCCGTTCTAATGAATTCTTGAGCATATCTATTTTATATGCACTCTGCTGGACAACAGAGTGGCAATATAAACTAAACTTGGTATTCTTTAATAGTAACTGTGCAAAAGAGATAGTTTGCATCCATCAAAGAAAGGGACTGAGTTACTTGGCATTAAATTCACAAATTTTCTGGATAAACATTTAAACTAAACAATGGGGACAGGGAATTAATTGATACAGAACATTTCTACCCACAACAATCTAAAATTAATAGGGTTATGTAACACATGTAACATGTAACACAGTGGTGTGATTCAACCGGGTAACAACTGGTTCGGAGAGCATGCTTCGCGTTCATTTTTCTGCCTTCTAAAATAGAAGTAGTTGGAGATTCAAAGGGCCTATTCTAATTTCATAGTATTTCCATTTAATTTCCAGAATAACTTCCATTCCAAAGATTGCACCCATTACATGCCTCAGATGAACTGAGGCACAAACCCCTTCTCACTTCTACTCTTTAAAGCCATTTATTTACTTTATCTCTTCATTCTTGTTGGTGAGGGCTGTTTTTAAGATTAAGGTGAAAATAGTAGTAGGAAGCCTTGAGGTGACAACTTACATTCATTTCAATTCTCAGAGTATACCTCTAAGGAAAACAACTACACCTTCAAGTGTAATTTGAATCCAATTACATGATAATCTCATGATCATTTCCATTTGGGCATTTTTTAAATTTGCTACATCTTCTTTGAAACGTAGACAGACAGTTTTTTGTTTGGTAATAATCTTCCATTAAAGTTATCATTTACTTGCTTTGGTGCAACCCCCCTCCCCTTCTGAAATATTGCTGAAACATTCTCTCTCCTTTCAGGTTTGTGTAAATTGCCTCCACCCAAAACCATGATGGAAGAAATCAATGAAAAGAAAAATAACAAAGTTAACAGGTAAGTCTTTTTATGTAATGAAGACCATATTGGACCAAAACTCCTTGGCTGGCAAAAAAATGTACTGCAATTATTAGCTGACCAGCTCCCAGCACATGTTTGATCTTCAGAAAACACTAAAAAATGCATACAGTGTAAACATTAATTGCTAATACTTTTGTATTGCATGGCAGATAAACAGTCTAATCATAAACTAAAGCTGCTTCAAATGAGAGAAAAAGGAACTATTATCTCTACCGAAGATCTCTTTGTCCAGAACTAAGAGGAATTGGTGTGACATAGATAAAATCCTCACCTACGTAATAGCCTAAGCCTACTAGTTCAGGTCACATGGCTAAGTACCGGCAATATAGTTAAAAATGCTGAGAGAACTAAATTTTATTTCCATAAATGTTAATTGATTTAAACCAGATTTAATCTTGCATACAGCCATTTCACGACCAGTTTGATTTTAAATTCAGTTCTATTAGAGGGCTGTTTTAATGCTCATGGTGATATAATTTGAGTATCTTAATAACGTACTATGGTTATTCTTGGAAAACATGCTAATATTTACATCTGGTTTAAGACTCCATGAACTCATAAATAACAAAAACAAGCAAAACTGTAAAGAAAAAGCAGCTTCAAACACTTTCTCCCTCATCTACAGATAGAATCCTTGAAGTTGCGCCCTATATTTATATGCATTTGTCTGGTGGCGTCTGTAGTTTTGGGGAACTACATCATCTTCTCTTCATGGTGGCACCTCCACCTAGTAGATCAGGATGTCAAACTCGTGGCGTCATGGTGGCGTCATGTGACGTATCGGGATTTCCCCCTCCCCCTTTGTTAAACTGAGTGTGGGCAGTGCCAGCACATGACACATCCGGCCCACAGGTCGTGAGTTTGACACCCCTGTAGTAGATGAAAGATACTTGCCTTGCAAAGCTTGCAAAGTGCTGTATGATTGCTGACTTTTGTGTTAGCATTACAAGGCTCAAATGGGAGAAACTTGAATTTTAAATCAAGGATAATGGCAGGCAGTATTTCCAATCAGTGAACAGATGCTGTCATAGCTCAGAAGAATATGGGGTGGATCTCACTTAGCAATATTCATGTTTAGCAATCATTTAAAGTTACAGCAATGTTAGACAAATTAGCTTTGTGACCAATCCTTGCATTTATGACTGTTATTAATGTACTTTGCAACTGATTTCTGACGAGCACAGTTAATGGAGAATGTAGAAATAAAATCACAAGTCACAGTCATGTGATATCTCATTTATCAATCACAGTGATTTGCCAAAACAACTGAATGGGAAGTGACATCATAAGCCTGTTGCAGTCACTTGATTTTCCACTTAGCAGCCACAGTGGTTAGTGACAGAATTGCCAGTCACAATTGTGGTCATTAAGCATGATTTATGGAAATACAATCTTTACAGTAGATCTTGTTTAATGACCACAATTGGGACCAGCAAATTGGTCATTAAATGAAGTGACTGCTAACCACAACCATATTTATAATCTTACTTCAGCTTTCCATTGCTTTATAGATCTGCAAAGTAATAAATGCAGGTATTGATCACGAAGTTATTTTTTCATCCTCATTGCAACTGACAAATAGGTCAGTCATTAGATGAAGACTATGTGTAGGAACATTTTCTTCAAGTGATACCTCAAATTTTGCATGGAGATTTTGTCCATTTTCTGGAGCAATCTATGAACCAATTTCCTGATGAGAATTCTGCTTCTAGCTCAGAAAAGCAATAAAATAATAAATAAAACTGGCTCTCCTGGGGCTCCTGCAAGTCTTTTGATTTTCTAGGGCAAATGATCATAATTTAATCACAAAGAATTTGTTTTGCATGCAGGCCACATAAAAATATTGATGGCACGGTCAGCTTTTAATGTATCTTAAATGGAAGGAATGAGATTGCTTGAACTATAATATAGTACAAAATATTAGAACAGCTGAACTGATGGATTGATTCTGTTTTCACTGCCCAGCATAGCGTTACAGGCTAAATGTCTAGTAGCCTTTACAAAGCTGACTTTCCCTATGTCAAGAGGCATACAAATCCATCTTTTAAAAGGTTTTACAAAGGAGCACAGTAATCTTCACTTCTAACACAGAAGCAACCTCTCTTCTTCATTCAAAGGTGCTCCAGGGCCTCCCTCACAACCTGGACTAGCATTTTGACTGCTAGAAGATGTTCTATGTGATCCCCTTTCAGATATTGGAAATGCTGACTGAAATTGTGCTGCCTTCATACCTCAGTGTGGTAAAATGTGTCATCCTTGCTGTAGGAGGCAAATAATGGTATCTCACATGTTGCTAAGTTAATTTTTTTTAATCAAAAAAGCAAATGATAAATATTTCTGCTCATCTAAATTAAATCATAACAACTATGATATACTGTCTAGAAACAGAATTGTAGAAATGTTAAGTTTAGGAAGAAACTAAATATTAAAGATCCAGAGTCCCCAAGAAAAAGGACAGAATTTTCAATGCCAGGTTGTATATTCAATTTACTAACTATACATATTTCCTGTCTCTTCCTTTGTGCTATTTGATTAAGGTTTGGCTTGTCCTTTGATGAAGTCCTGAAAACAGATTGCCTTGTGTACTGTGATGAACTTGGTTCCTTCATTGGTATAAAGCCTAGTGTGCCAGCTCTACTTCTCAAAGATCCCATACTAGCAGTGAAGATTTTCTTTGGCCCCTGCTCTCCTTACCAGTACCGTCTGACTGGACCAGGAAAGTGGGATGGGGCCAGAAATGCCATCCTGAACCAGTGGGATCGAGTCCTGAAGCCCCTAAGAACCCGGGTTGTGGAAGATTCCTCAAATTGCTTCTCTTGCCTATTGAAAGGGCTTGCTGTATTTGTTATCTTGGTTGGAATTTACCTTAGTTTCAATTAGTTTTTGCAGACCACTTTGGGACAACCAAGGTGCAATTTTCTCTTTTTAAAAAGGACGTGCTGCTCCACATACCACTTCTCTAAATGTTATTGCAAAATATTAACTTTCAATTTAGTACTTGACCAGATAGTAATCATATTAATTACGTTTGATTTTAGTTAAAAGTAAAAGAAGATGTAAATATTGACTTCACCCAGTTAACTATTTTTTGAAGGGCAGCCTTGGTATGCCACCCGAAAGCCATCATCTAGTCTTCAGCTTTAGCCATGACATTTTCTTGAGATTGTTATAGTCATTCAGGTAAAACCATTCAGATTCAACTCCACATTGTTTGAGTAAATTCCATATTTCATGTGAAGGAACCCACTCTTCTTTCTAAAAGCAAAACAACTACATTGCTTTACTTTGCATTACTCTTATTTCATCTGGTAATTTTAGTTGCCTAAGAGGTTCCTATGCTTGGGCAGGCATCTCTTCCTGCCTGTCAGCCTTTCAAGGTAATCCAGGCAGGAAACCAAAGCATGAGTACTAATGCTACCTTTATTGTTACAGTAAGATAATTTTGCAAGTCTAAAAGCATTTTCCCTTCCCTTGCTTTTACTTTCCACAGAATTAGGAAGAGTCCTTTCTGATAAGTTTTTTCCACCTGCACTCGTCATTTGGCCTCAAAATCAGACCATTGTTTAGACTGCAGCTCTTCCTTCTGTCTTGCAAGGTTACTTTCGCAGCCCATTACATCATCCTTCTAGTCAGCATCTGAAAGAATCTGAATGCTTTGGTGCATATCTATTACAGGTAGTCCTTGACTTACAAACATTTGATTAGTGACCATTCAAAGTTACAATGTCACTGAAAACAGTGATTTATTACTGTTTTTCACACTTACGGCTGTTACAGCATCCCCAAGATTACATGAGCAAAATCAGATCGCTTGGCAACTGGCATGTATTTATGACAGTTGCAGTGTCCCGAGGTCACCTTTTGCTACTTCCAACAAGTAAAGTGAGTGGGGAAGCCAGATTCATTTCTCAACTGTGTTACTAACTTAACAACTGCAATGATTCACTTAACAACTGTGGCAAAAAAGTTTGTAAAATGGGGCAAAACTAATTTAACAACTGTCTTGCTTAGCAACAGAAATTTTGGGCTCATTATGGGCCTAAGTCAAGGGCTGCCTGTATGAGCCCTTGTGCCAGATGAAATTTGAGTTACTGCCATGTGAGTTACTGCCATGTCATTATGGCATCAAACCCCTCTTCAAGGCCAAACATAGTCATTTGACAAAGCTTTTTTTTTAAATTACATTTATATTCTGCCCTTCTCCGAAGACTCAGGGCGGCTTACAATTTTGGGGGATACAACCCAGTGTGCTCAGCAATAGCCTTCATTCCATTGTATTTGCCTGCTTATTACTAAGCGGCATTTTTACAAAGTCAGCTTATTGCCCCCAACAATCTTGGGTCCTCAATTTACCTACCCTGAGAGGATGGAAGGCTGAGTCAACCTTGAGCCTGGTGGGATTCGAGCCTACAGTAATTGTAGGCAGCTGGATCTTAAGTGCTAGGCATCTAACAGCCTGAGCCACCAAGGCCCTTATTAACTGTAGTTATTAATGGCTTGAACTTACTGATACCACAGTCTGCTAACTGTGTGTCATGTAATTCTGGATCCTCTAAGCATTGACTTTCAACGTTTTTAAAAATCTATTCATTGGTACCCTCATGATTTTAGATAGGTTGGGACTTGGAGATGAGAGGTACGCTCATCAGATGTAAATCAGATGTAAAAATAATAACTTCCTCTTAATAACAAGAACATAACAGCTCTGTCACATCAGGTCATAGTGCTGCATTGTCTGGCACTTAGTGGCCAACTGGATGCAGTTGCAAAGATAAAAAGGTAACATCCAAAGGGGTCCAAACCAATCTATCTTTAGTGTTCAAAGAGAGGTTAGAGTTCCATGCCAGTGTTGCAGATTTAAACTAATCAATTTGTTTTCATTTGGAAGGCTCCTGTGCAGGAATTAACTTTTTCTTCAGAATCTGTGACCAATAACTGTACAAACCCCTCCCCCATTGATAAGATGTCTTGTTTTGACTGCAAATGCAAGAAAACTAAGCTAAAAGATTTGTTTGAATGTTGCCTTCATTTTAATTTTGGTTTAATGAACAATAATGGTGTCTGTTTACAGAGCTGATCAGACAAGTATATAAAAAAGTTTATTGTGTGACTGGACATGCACTAGCTAAGTCAGCCTTCCAAATCTACTACTCTCCAGATGTTTTTAGACCAGGGGTCTCTAACCCTGGCTATTTTACAACTTGTGGACTTCAACTCCCAGAGCTGGCTGAGGAATTCTGGGTGAAGTCCACAAGCTGTAAAATTGCCAAGGTTGGAGACCCCTGTTTTAGACTATACCCCAAATCATCTGATATGGCTAGAAGCAAGGGGTGGCATACAAGTCCAATAAATAATAATAATAATAATAATAATAATAATAATAATAATAATAATGCATTTGTGGTAGCAATATCTTCCTATTTTAAGTAGCATACTTATTAATGCACTATTTAAACACAAAGTGGTTTCATATGTTTGGCTACCATATGCATGTATGTGTGTGTGTGTGTGTATACACATATACACATACATACATACATATTAACACATATATTTTTTATTCCAACCAGATATGTTTGCACTTCCAGGACAATTAATTTACTCCATAGGACACTGTGCTATCTATTAAATAATGAAAACTTGTAGAGCATATAGGATGACTTAGAACTTAGCTTTCAGCATTGCTGAACCTCATCCCTTGGGAAATGGGACATGAAAGACTCCCACAGCTTCAACCTCAAACTGTCTACTGTGGACCTCACCCCATTCTTAAGAGGTCCTTAAAGGGGGCTTGCATAAGCACACCAGTGTGCCTACCGCCCTGTCTTACTGTCTCCATTTATCTGTATTTACATTTGCATGCATTTTTATGCTATAATTCTCTCAAAAGCTCAGTCATCATTGTTAGTAATGAGATATAGTGGGAACTATAATCTAAGAAATTGTGAAACAAAATTGACAAAAATATCAAGTTTCAGAACTCTTAACTGAAATTTCATAATCATATCTTAGATAAACTAATGTTCATGATATCAGTTTTAATAGTCGTGCCTATTAAAACCTCTTTTTCTATTTCCTTCTATGTTTGCCATATATTGGTGCCTTCTACAAAGAAATTTGCTTGCACTACATCAAAAATATTTAAACTTTAACTTCATTACTAGTGCTTGCAGTGAACAGTATGGTTTTACTTCAATTTTGGTACTGAAAAAATTATTCTTCTTAGAGTCCAAGGTATTCTCAAAAACTTTCTCTACTGTCACAATTCAAAGGCATCGATCCATTGGCCTTTTTGATTGTTAATTTAGTTTTGATATGTTAAATTGATAAGACTGTGGCCTTGACAATAGGTATCTTTGCTGTCAAGATATTATGCTTTGCAAATTGCACTATGAACACTTTAAATAATATTATATAAAATACATGTTTAATACCATTGATATTTTGCTGTCAGATATGCTACAATAAACAAATTCTACTTTAACACTTTAAATAATTTTATACTAACTAATTAACAATTTTAAATGTCATTGCTTAATAATTAGCAAGAAATTCTATTTTTATTCATGATAACAATTATGGAGTGGAATAGATGGCAAATTTCAAAAAGAAAAAATGTTACACCAGAACACAGATTGGGAGTGGTCAGAACTCAGGCTGAAGGTGTGCCTACCAGCAAAGAGGGAAAAGAAGAACTAAAACAAATCAAGGAAGCTCTCAAAACTTTTGGCTGTACCAACTGGGCCTTCATCAAATCCAGAAAAGACCAGCAGAAGCTCCTCCAAAACAGACAAAAAAGAGAACAACACAGCAATGTTGTCACTCCATACTTTGCAGGAATATCTGAAAAGCTCAGGAGGATTTTCAATCAACACAACATACATACATACTTAAATCTAAGAATATACTAGGGCAGAAGCTTGTCCACCCCAAGGATAAAACACCAAGACACAAATTGAGCAATGTGATATATGCAATACAATGCAATGAGACATGTGCAGATCTGTACATTGGAAAAACAAAACAACCACTTCACAAGTGCATGGCGCAACATAGGAGAACAAATCCATCAGGAGAAGATTCAACAGTTCATTTGCATTTGAAAGAAAAGGGCCACTCTTTTGAAGACAGCAAAGTCCATATTCTGGAGAGAGAACCATTAGGTTGAAAGAGAGGTAAAAGAGGCTATCTATATTAAAACTGAACAGCCCTCTTTCAGCAGTGGGGAGAGATATGATACCACCCAGAGGTGGTATTCAGCAAGTTCTGACCAGTTCTGGAGAACCGGTAGCAGAAATTTTGAGTAATTCAGAGAACCAGCAAATACCACCTCTGACTGGAGCTTTTATAGTATCTTTCCTCTGCCACGCCCACCAAGCCACGCCCACAGAACCAGTAGTAAAAAAATTTGAAACCCACCACTGATACTACCTATCTCCTGTTACAACACAGTCCTTTCAGCAGTTCCAAGAAGGTTTCGCAACCATTTACACTCTGATTCAGGTTTCCTGAGGGCACAGATTAACCCCCAATTGGTCTCAATGACTCTCAGAGAACTAATGACTGACCTTCAGACTAAATACCAGAGGACTACAAGGAATATAAATCCTTCCAATTCCTGACATTCAGTCTGAACTAAAAAAGCTTCTTAGATGAGAAGCGAAATGTCTTCAGGGAAAAACAAAATCCAGTTACCTTTTGAAAAAGCATGGGACAACCATGACCTGGATGACTGAGAATCTCCATAGACATTCACTAAATGACTTGTTGTAAGTCAAGCACTAGCCATATATACAGTGCATGTATAAGCTATCCAACAATTGCAGAAAGAGAGGTAAAGTCAGAGTGGTACATGCTGTCCCTTCCCTTAAGCTCTCAGAGCAGAAAGATACAGGTGTTTCAATACATCTCATGATGAAAGTATGTTTTCAATTTCCTATAAATTGATATTTTCTGGTTCTTTGCAATCTTTAAATGCATATTGGTTATGAGGCCTATAAATACGTCTGTGAATGATACTTTCTGTGAAGATTGCTACTTCCTTTTTTAAAGGAAAAGGATCTAAATAATTTTTAAAATGTTACATAGAGAGCCTGGGGGATGCAAAAGTCCATGAGCAAATGGTGACCTACTGATGGGTTTCAAAGACCAGTCATTGTGCAGAGTGCCAAGATGTCTGACTGCCTGGGCAGTGTTTATTCTTTTTATACCATTTTTACAAGCAAGGAAGAGTAGCATAGATACAGCATTTGGATTGGAGAATAGATCCCACATGATTAAACCTCTCAACCACATTGGTAGAACCCCTCAACCAATCCTTAAGGTTAGTGGTGATGTTAGTAAATGAGATCACCTATAGCCCTGGAAAATCAGGGACTTTCCAACCCAACAGATAGAGGATGAGATCATGGGGTAGCAAAAGAGGCCCCCTTAGCTAGGCTGCAGTTTGCTGCTAGCATCTAGCGTCATCCAGAGGATCTCAGTGGCTACCACATTTCACTTTTTTATTTTAATTAATTAAAGAAGAATCATAAAAGGAGTTAGGAGAGGATTCATAATAATCATTAGAAGAGCATGCTTGCAATTGTTTATACAGGGCATATACTTGACCCTTAGGCAAGGTAGGAGAGGGTTTGAGATGAAAAGCTGTAATACATATATTGCAAAGAGAAGGGAGACATTGAACAAAGCAGCACCCACTAATTAAAACACAAATAATGACGACATAGCGTAAAATTTTTCCCATTAAGCCTGTGGGCAATCAAGCCCAAAAGCTTTCCCACCAAGATCCTAATTTATCAATTTTCAAATCCAAGGCCAAATTGTTTAAAATATTAGGCTGGTGCTGGATGGTTTGTGACCCATCAAACAAATTAAAACAATATAGATTTTGTAGAATAGCCTTCTTCAACACTTGCATCTCATGGTTGATTGTTGAGATAGCTGAAGAAGTAACATTAATTGTTTTTGCTAAATTACATGCAACAGAGTTAATGTTAAGGTGAGCGCGAGCAGCAATTGCTGGCAAGCCCACTATAGACAAAGCTAGCACTACATATTCTGCTTTATTAAGTAAGGTTGTTTCAGAGTCACAAGTGCTATCTAGCGTGACCCCTCATCAAGAATGATTCAAGCGATGAATTTATTGTTTAGAAAGTAAAACAGAATCAGCCAGCCGAGGCAGCATTGCGCTTCACTAATATTAGCAGGAATATAATTAAAAGTTTCTTGACCACATGTAAAAACTATCCTTGTGGTAGCCAAACATGGGAAAAGTGAAAGAAGTCTCTTCCAAAGCTGTGCAGTTCAAAGTAGGTGAGCTAATACAACGACAGTGAGGGTTTTTACTTGAAGATGTACAATTAACTACTTCTGCACAAGTTATATTTACAGGGGTGTGTAAAGCAATTGCATCAAGGTGTGGATAATAAGCAGCAAATCCCCAATTAGATATAGTCTTATAGTTAAAGTTCACATGTAATAAAATCCGCTAAAGCCAGTGAAGTTTTGAATTACTGCAGAAGGAGTGCAGACAGGAACTAAACATGTAGAAAGCAAATGTTCCATATCATAGGTTTTAAATAAGCAAAAGACATCATTCTGTGTGATGTTAGCCAAGCATAAACAAATGAACCCGGATTGGACACTGTGCCATCTGTAAAGTCAAATTCCTGGGACTGGGACCAGATCTGGGGACTGGCCACGACATCCTTGGCTGGGTGGACACAACGAGCCTGGGTGGACACAATGAGCTGGAATCCACAAAGGTCCTGTAGAAGCAAACATAACAGCACAGCCTCTCCCCCTCACCCCCAAGTAGTTAACTAAAACATTCAATTAATTTAAGGTAAATGGAAACATTCAATTACATTCAATTGATTTAAGGGAAATTATACTTTAAAAAAAACTTTTTAGAGACCCGTTCCCTCCTTTTTTATTTATTTGGGGAGGCAGGCCTTAAATGACCGATGAACATGTTACATTATGGTTGTATTCCAGGTAGTACAAAATTGCAAAAAAGCCAAATATCATGTTGTAAAAAAGAGGGCTTGGCTAGTAGGTAACATCCATTTGCCAAAGTTGATGATGAACAATCTGCTTGACTTGAGTAACTGGAATATGGCAAGCTTGTGCCAGGCCTCTAGCATTTTGATGAAAAAAAGAGTGACTGAAAAAAATCAACAAAGCTATAGCCTTAAGAAAGAGGCCCAGAAAGGGGCAAGTGACTACGTATGTAAGAAGTATCTTTGGTCTTGTAGTAGCTGTTGCAAAATTAAAAATAAGGTCATAAGATTAGGGTCAATCCTGGGCGTAATATAAGCACCTGGAAGATTAAGATCTGGGTCTCCTTCAAGGTGTTAGTAACAACTTACAAAGCCCTAAATGGCTTGGGTCCAGGGTACTATGGGAGAACGCACCTGCCAGCATCACATTCGGCCGCCTGTACGAGCTCCCACAGGTGGGGCCTCCTGGGAATACTGTCAGTCAGGCATTGTCGGCTGGCGGTCCCCAGGGCTAGGGCCTTTTCTGTGGGAGGGAGCGCTATGGAATCAGCGCCTATGGAATCGCTGGCCCCGGATCTTCGTTTCGGCCCGAGAAGACCCTTGGCTGTTTCAGCAGGCAGGCCTGATTGACCCGGGTGGACTTTTAATTGCATTGTTTTATCGTTGTAGTTTTAATTGTCTTAATTTAATTTTTTAGTAATTTATAGACTTGTAGTTGTTTAATATTTTTTATTGTAAATGTATTCTCTTTTTATATGTTCACCGCCCTGAGTCCTTAGGGAGAAGGGTGGCATACAAGTCTAAATAAATAATAATAATAATAATAAAAGAAGCTAACACACATAATGAGAGTCAGAGATTAAGTTGAAAGGCTGTTGAGAAAAAGTTTTGAAAGTTAAATTGCAGGACATTTTCCAGGTATCATCATGAGGATCCTTGTAAAGGAAGAAGTCATTAAGTAAGCAAGCCAAAGTTCTTTAGGCAAACAATACAGCTTAGATAATCAGGCAAAGGACACTGAAGAGATAAATTATTCTGAAAATAAAATTGAAAATTAGACTTTACACAACTCCACCATTTATACCTTACTGCACTTTATCAAAACTTACAAAAAAGAAGTTATTTGCAAAGCCCATTGTAAACCTTTCATGATTTTATCTGTTGTGCTGGCAATAGCCATGCATTCTTCACATTCTTGTTGTAAACCCTCCAGATGGAGTCAAATTTTAGGGTCAATTTTCTGCTTTAATCGAAATATGGATTAAGAGCATGTACAAAGTGCAGCTAGTTTTAAATTTTGATTCCCTTTGCTGAAACTGGGAATGGAGTCATCTTCAAAGATCCAGGCAAATTGCCCACCTGGGAACCGAGCCACCTTTACAGATAACATTCCAGGCAATTTGCCAATCTCAGCCTATCTATATGAGGCTCCTTTGTGTGAAAATCACTAAAAAATCAGGAGATGAAGCTATGTAACCTATAAAAAAGTTATTTTCTAACCTTACCTTTTTCAAGGCAAAAACTCAAAGCAAAGAAAAAAAATTGTTAAAATGATCAAAAGCCTCACTCTCCCCCCTCCTCCTGCATCCGCCTTTACAACAACCAGCAAGGACAAGAAGGGGGGGGGAATGTTTAAAATGAATCTCATCCTTCTTTTCCACTCAACATTCTTTTCACCAATAAATCACACACAAATAATTTTCATCATCAGTAAAGCACAAACAAATACACACACAAATAATCCTATCTTTCTCAGGTCCAGACCTTTCTCACGCTCTTTCTTACTCTCTTTTCGATCTGGGATAGGGGTCAACACACAAACATTTATACCACCTTTTTTACCATCAACATACTCACACATTTACACTGTAATCATACGGCTTGCATATTTACAATTCTTTTCTGAGAGCCAATAAGCTCCATTGTAAAGAATCCTCCAGGGCTAGAAATGATTACATACAGATACATTCTCTCACACATTTCCAGACCTGGGGAGGGTTTGTCCCTTTAAATTTCCACATTTTTTTTCTTTTTTGAAAAACCTGTAGTTTGTTCTCAGAGCATTGGGAGAACTCAAGGAGTGGTTCCAATCACAAAGGTGATTGTGGGCCCGAACCACTGCCTATCTGCCTCCCACAGCTCTAAGTCCAATCCAAAAAGCCAATTTAATTCTCTGGCTGCCAAACTTGTTACAATTAATTTATTTTGAACTGCAGCAATTCCAATTAGGGCTATACACAGGTAAAGGATATTTTCTTCCATTCAATCCTATTCAATTCTGCATACAAGTATTTTACATTATTATACATACACAGCTAAGCTCTATTCTGCATGCAATTATTATACATTATTATACATACACATCTAAGAAGTTTTAATGGAAATCACATCCTGAAAAGAATAGTAGACATTTTCTTCTTCTCTTAGTTCTTTCTAACATACATAACAGCATAAATTAACCATATTTTCTTTGAACAGCCCCATTGTACTGTATGGAGGAGCTTCCTAACACAGATCTGTGTCTCGTTCCATGCTTCTGAACAGCAGAGCCAACTGTAGACCATTGAACTCAATGGGGCATGACTTCTATGTTCAGTTCTGCCATCCAGTGCATCAGAAGAGAGCAGTTGCCTGCATTCTAGTTACATCTATTGTTCTACACTAAATAATTAAAAAAGATTAAACATAAAAATTTAAACAAATAAATTTATGTGTCTCTGTCTTGGGTTTCTAGCTTGAATCTCCCCCCTTTTCTAATTGTTCCTTTAATATTTTCCTTATGGGGTGTACAATGGCTTTGAAGAATCAAAAAATTTAGCCTACTCAGAAGGCGCTGAAAGTCCAATTAGAGAAGATTTTTGAGTGACAATTTTTACCTGATCATAATCAGTAGGGGGGCTTATAGTCAATTATTATTTTGCTGAGACATCAGAGCCAGATGTTTCCACTGCATGACAGCATTGATACCATCGATGTAATATTTGGACTGGAGCCTTGGGTATCCTTAACATTCTATTCTATTCTATTCTATTCTATTCTATTCTATTCTATTCTATTCTATTACGTTCAGGATACCATTTCCCTATCACCAGCTTCTTTTTGTCTAACCTCAGTGTGCTTTTGCACCTGATTCATGTAGCAGGAATCTAATTTCCTGAACATGTTCCTGATGATGCTGAGATAGATTGCAACCCATACTTACCATTGATGGGTCCCGAAGGACCCGGGGTCCTGTAGGATGAAGGTGCACCTTGGGGTCTATTTCAGATGATGGTAAGCATGTTGGCTGTTGCCTACCCCAGAGGGTTGATGGTCCCACCCTGCAGGGTTGATGTCCCTGTTCGGGTGCCACTTGATGGGTTTCAAAGACCAGTCATTGTGCAGTGCCAAGATGTCTGACTGCCTGGGCAGCGTTTATTCTTTTTATACCATTTTTACAAGCCAGGAAGAGTAGCATAGATACAGTATTTGGATTGGAGAATAGATCCCACATGGTGAAACCTCTCAACCACATTGGTAGAACCCCTCAACCAATCCTTAAAAATAGTGGTGATGTTAGTAAATGAGATCACCTATAAACCTGGAAAATCAGGGACTTTCCAACCCAACAGATAGAGGATGAGATGCCCAATTGATATGGCCATTCCCTGTTGAGCTCCGGAATGGCAAAGGGTTTGAGCAGTCTGAGAGGGCGTTGGAGGGGGGCTTGCAACCCCCCTGTACCTGTTATCGGCGCCGGATTCCTTGAGGAGGTGAGTGAGATCTTTTGGTCCAGGATTCGCTGGGCTCGGCTCGTGTTTGGGAGCGATGGCATCTTTCCCCGGGCCTTTGAGTCTGCGGAGGCGTCTGCATGACTCAGCAGCGGCTCTGAGTGTGGCGGCGAGCCCAGCAATGTCCCTTCCCCGGGCCTCCGAGTCAGCTGGAGCACCAGTGTGAGGCCGTGGCTGATTCGGGGGAGGTAGCTCCGGGGATGCCGGGACTGTCGGGAGTGATGGCAATGGCGGCTATGGCTGGCCCCCGGTCTCTGAGTTGGTCAGAGGGCCAACACGACATGGTGGCTGCTCCAGGAGCGACGGCCTTGAGAGTGGCCTCGAGAGCGACGAGAGCAAGGAGAGTTGCGGCTAGCCCTCGGCCAGCTGTTACGGGCGGTGG
This sequence comes from Naja naja, assembly GCA_009733165.1. NCBI lineage: Eukaryota > Metazoa > Chordata > Lepidosauria > Squamata > Elapidae > Naja > Naja naja. The sequence continues at coordinate 116,258,619 of CM019150.1, read as the reverse complement.
CTCTGGCCCGTCCCAAGGCCGGTGGGGACTATGCCGGTTTCATCTATGGCGGTGGAGGCGGTGGCGGTGGCGGCGATGGCCCTGATGTCGGAGAGGACGGAGGGTCAGCAGGCAACTGCGCGGGACCTGAGGACGGTCAGTGGTGGTGGTCCCGGGGCCGCCGTTGGTCCTAGTCCCTCCCTAGGGCAGTTTTTGCCGGAACACTACCTACTTATTGCCCTACTGCCCTTCTTCTGCAGCTTTCTGTGGCTGGATTCCAAACTCTCCCATCAACTACTATTTTCTATCATCTTGCCTCACTTATGTTACCTGCTCCATTTTTGCCATCTGTTCCATCTATGCTGATTTCAAGGTACTCTCTACTGGGAGGGAACCATCTATGCCATACCATAGGCCGCGGAAGGGTGGGTTTGGACACCCTAGAGGCCTGGGTTTGGAATCCCAGTGCTGGTGGCACACCCTTGAACTTGGTTTACGGCTACTGGACTTTGTTGTGCCCCTTGCTGTGGTGAGAGAACAGCAGGAGGGGCACACTTTTTCCTTTAGTAGCCATTTAACATCTTTCAGCCATCAGTCCAATTGGAGCGTGTTGGGGATGCTCGCGGTGAGAGAGCATGGCTTAGCCCGGATAGAGGCCTTGAACATCTGCAGGGTATATTTTATAAGTAGGAGGTTTCCCTCCTGCTTACAGTAATAATTTGTGCATTCTGCATTTATCTGTCGGCATAAGTTGTTGTATCAGTTTTTAAAGTTTGCTACATAGCTAGTTTTGTTTTTACGCCATAGTGATTTTTGTAAATTGAACTTTCCTTATTGTTATGGGTAATTTGTTTTTGTTGTTGTTGTTGTTTTTAGGGGTTACTAATGGTACATATAGTTTAATGACTCAAGTTCAAGTAAGAATGCATTATAATGGTCTTCTGTAGTATTACAGTTAGAGAACAGAAAGTACCAATCAAGAGTTGATAGGTCGGCATCTATGAGGTCATAGTTGGCTTTTTTGAAATTGTATTTTGAAGATCTATCATTATGATTTTCTTTGTGAAGGCGTAAATTGAGACAAAAGTCAATCATACTGTGGTCACTGTTTGAAAAGGGTTCTTGCATTTAGAGGCCATAAATTGAGTTTGAGCTGTTGCAGAAGAGGAGGTCAAGGCAGTTGTTGAGCTTAGTGTTGTTTGTTGTTAACTGATCCAGTCCCAGTGTGGTAACAGCATTGTACAGGGTTGCATGTATGGGTTCGGATGTACATTCATTTAGGGTCCAGTTTATAAGAGGTAGATTGAGGTCACCAAGGAAAATAAGAAGGTGTGGAAAAGAGGCAGCCCACGTCAGCAGTGAAGTTAGTTTGTTTGCATGAACTATGTCATAAACAGGGGTTCTGTAGCATAGTAAGAAGTGGATAGTGGTATTTAAGGACAGTTCACAAATGATGGTCTCTGGAAGAGCAAGCTCCTGTGTAATTAGAATCTTTTTTAGATTTAGGGATTTTTTTATAGAAGATAGCAACTCCACCTCCTCTACGGATTTCACGATCTGACCAATAAACATGATATTCTCTGACTGTGGTAATGGAGTCTGGAAAAGATGCATTCAACCACATCTCACAGACAAATATAATATCGAATGTGGTTGTGTTTAGTAAGATGAGGAATTCATGCATTTTGTTTGCAAGGCTTCTTGCGTTGAGTAGTTTGCATTTTAGAAATGTAATAGTGTATCTGGAGGAAGTAAGGGGTGTGCATTGTTAGGAATCTGTATACCAATTGAGGGATTGCTTTCCCCTTCGCCTGGTGGGCTTCCCACGGTGAGCCAATTCCACACAAAATCTCTCCAGTTCTGTCATGGGGTGAGAGAGCCCCAAAAGGTGGACTCAGCCCCTTTTATTAGGTTTTCTCTAAAGCAAGCAGTTACAGTACAAGAAGCTCATTCTTATTGGTTACATATTTCACTTAATACCATATTTGGTTATATAAGGAAGAAAAGTGGCTGTAACAGGCATGTAACTTTTGCTGATATGTACCTATCATGTTAGCCACCTTATCAGTGGTGGGTGCAGGCGCTATCTAGCTGCAGGTGAAATGCAGGTGCGAGCATCAAACAAAGTTGTTACAATTTGTGTGCGAGCAAAGATGTTACAGTTTGTGTGTGAGAAGCAAGCAAAGTTGTTACATTTTGCGGCTACATGGTTGGAACAGGATATGTAAAAACAAACAGACAGTGCGGCTTTGTTCTCTGCTGCTAACTTGGCTCAGCTTTTACAGAAGCCTGCATAATGGCTAATACAAAGGCAATTAATGATTTTATAGCAACACCAATTAGTTGGGTTGGTAAAATATAAACTAACAATGTATGCTTTAAGACAAAATCACTGTGTTGGTTTGTACTATATTCCGCTTGGCTGATTGTATTGCAGATTGCCATAAGAGGGAGCTAGAGATCATGGTTTGCTCTCTCTGACATTCTGTTGCTATCTAAGGTTCTCTGTTGTATTTATGCTGTGCTTATACTTTGATATCTTCATTTACTGTAAATGACAAAGGCAACCAGTAAGAAGACTTTGTAATTGGATATTATTTGGACTGTTAAACGTATATGACCTGGACCGTTTATTGGACTGCGCTATTTCTTAGAATAACTTAGAATTTAGTGTATCTTGTGTGGCTGAATAATTATTCATAACTACTCTCATAAACATTTCCATGTGCGTATCCTTGTTACTCAAGGGTTATTCTGTACATTTCATAACATTGGTTATGGGCCCAGAGAGATATTGAGAATCAGTGTGAATATACAGTTTCCTATTCAGACAGCTGATTGTGGTGTATTGTTAAACTATCAATGGCACAAGAACAGTCAACCAGTATATCTCAGATAACCCGGTTGGATGGAACAAACTATGTTTCCTGGTCTATGAAGTGCAGCCTACTTCTGTGTAAAGACGGATTATGGACTGTAGTTAATAGTCCACCAGATGTAACAACTTGGGACCCATTGAATGATGAAGATAAAAAGAAAATAGCTGACTTTAACCGGGATAATGAAAAGGCTTTTAGTATAATTGGACTGACACTGAATGATCAGCAGCTAGTCCATATTCATGGTGAAGAATCTGCTGCTAGATGTTCGGACATTTTGAACAGGATTTATGTTCAAGATAGTGTGGGTGCACACATACACCTTACACGTAAACTGTTTAGAGCCCGTGTTATAAAAGGTTAGCTCATTTGGAGTTTATGAAAAGGACTTTACAAGAGCTACAAGAAAAAGAGCTGATTTTCTCGGAGTTGCATCAAGTTTACATCATTCTTTTATTCTTTGGATGAAACTTATGATGATTATGTGTCTTCACTGGGAGTTTTAAACAGAGATGAACTTACATTGACTGGCATAACTGGAGGACTGTTAGAAGAGTCAAGAAGAAGGCAAGATAGAAATCAACTGAGAGAAAAACAACCACAGGAAGAAAAATTGTCTTCAACTGCCTATATTGTTAGGAAATGTTTTTCTTGTGGGGCTAAAGTTCATATAGCCAGATACTGTAAAAAGAGTCAGAAACAGAATGCTATTAATATACAGAGAGCTTATAAAGATGTTAGTTTAGCCATATCAAGTACAACTACAACTGTAACTAACCATGATATATGGGTAGTTGACAGTGGAGTATCGCAGTGTATAACTAAAAGTAAAGAGAGGTTTGTTAACATGACAAAAGAGTAAACAGCATGTATCATTAGTTAATGGATGGAAATTGAGAGCATCTGGAGAAGGTACTGCATATTGTTCATGTATTAATTAACGTTTACCGATGTTATATGTACCTAGAATGATATTTAACTTGCTATCTATAATAGCAATGGTAAAAGCAGAATTTGTTGTAACCTTTCAGTGAGATAAATGTTTAACTGAAAAACAGGGTAAAAGCGTTACTGCAAGATTAGGTAATGGTTTGTTTATTATACATGATAATCCATTAATTAATGATAATTCAGTTTATGAGAATAAAAAGCCTCATGATGAATGTATTCATCTGCTCCACAGATGTATGGAACATATAAATTTCAAAATGATAAAGAAAACTGTTGAGTTATCTAATGGTATAAAATTAAAACCTTGTACAAAGTATTTAAATTGCAATGTTTGCAATCAAGAAAAAAGCAAGGTAACTCCTGCAAATAGGGTAAATGGATCCAAAACCAGTGAACCATTAGAGGTTGTTTTTGCTGATATTATTGGACCTAAGAAACCTAGTTTAGGTGGATCCTGTTACATATTAAGTATAATGGATCATTTTTCCAGATATGGTTTCTGTTATTTAATGAAAACAAAGACAGAAACATACCACCATTTTGTAAACTGGCTAAAGTTTGCTGAAAGGAAAAAGAAACAGAAAGTTATTAGCTTAATTACAGATAATGGTACTGAATTTACCAATAAAAAATTTGAAGCCATGTTACAGAAAGCTGGCATTGAACATAAGCGTTCTGCTCCTTATAGACCACAACATAACTCATATATTGAACGTAGAGGGCAAACATTACAGGCTATGGCTAGGACTATGATTTCGGATTCTGGTTTATCAGATAAACTTTGGGGTGAAGCAATAATATGTGCTAACCATGTTTTGAATAACATAGTGAATTCAATGACTGGGGAATTACCCTTTACTCGTTGGAATGGAAAAAAGCCAGATCTTAGTTATTTACATACATTTGGAACCCCAGCATGGGTTCATATTCCCACGCAAGTAAGGCGAAAGGGACAACACAGAGTGAGACAATTATATTTTGTAGGTTATGAAGCTAATCATAGATCTTTTAGATTTTGGGAGCCAGGTACTACTAATGTATATTGTAGTGCAAGTGCTAAATTTCTAGAGCATGTTGGCTGGAGAAAGCTTGAGCAGGAATATAATAAGGTACAGGATAGTGTTGTTATTGAGACTCCATTGTTTATCGATAATCTTGATGATAAGACAGTGGAGGAACACTCAATGGAGGAATCATCAATAGAAGAAACCTGTATGACTGTAGAAGACGAGAATTTGATAGGGGAGGTAAAGGAAGAGGACATGTCAACAACATGTGCTGAGTTGCCTAGGAGATCAACTAGGGAGAGACGTCCACCTGACAGATTTCAAGCAAGCATTGTATGTCAGGTTAATACAGAACCTTCTAACTTCAATGAAATAAAACTGTATCCTACAAAGCATCAGGGAGCTTGGCAGGGAGCTGTCATGCCCCTGGTGGAGACTGACTCTGAGGAAGAGGAGGAACAGCCAACAGGGAGTGGGAGTGTGGCTCTAGAGGTGGTGGACGAGACTGGGGAAGGGCAGAGGCCAGCTGAACAATCAGAGGAGGATCCAGGCCCATTCCTATCCATCCCAGGGCACACAGGGAGGAGAGGATCAGGGAAAAGCATGCTCTACTCAGGAGGAGAGGGCCATGATCCTCCTCAGGGCTTACAGCTGGGAGCTATGTATATAAATTTGTAAATGCATAGTTAGAATTGCTGGAGTCAAAGTTAGTGTTTCCTTTGAAGGAGGTTTATCTTTGTTGGAGTTTTTCCCAAGGATTTCCCCCGGTTATCTGGTTAGAACGTATAATTATTTATCTTGGTTTGCTTTGGAACTCTCGCCGAGATGGTTTGTTCTTGTTTTCCTTTTGCCTCATTATTTACTTTTGGAACTTTAAACTGTGACTAATAAAACAGTTAAGTTGAAGGCATTGCTGGACTTTAATTCATGTTTTGGGTTTTGGGTTATTTTGAAAGACTACGGGTCATCACAGGAAGCTATGAATAGAGAGTTAAACTCGTTAAAGGATTTAGAGGTGTATGAGGATGTAAAGTTACCACTAGGTGAGCGTGCAATAGGTTGCAAATGGGTGTATAAGATAAAGACTGGTATGGATGGGACTATTACCCATAAAGCAAGATTAGTTGCTCAAGGATTTGCTCAGTCAGATAGGGACTACGATGAAGTGTTTGCACCTAGTCTGAGAGCAAATACATTGAGAGCAGCATTAGTTTGCATGCCTAATGTTGGATGTTGGGGTAATGGTTATTGGGATATAAGTTGAAGGTCTTGCTTTTGATACATTCTGTGCGGGAGTCAACGTATAGGTTAGTATTTCCTTGTTCTTGTAGTCTTTTGAGTTCAGAGCATAGTACACATTGCTGTAAGGTTAGGTCAGGATGAGAACGGAGATTCTTATGGTTGATGTTGCTCTTGGCAAGCAAGTTTATAGTGTAAATGAATTTTAGTTTGCTTAATTCATTTTTGCAAACAACCCTGCAGAAATGTGAGGCCAATGAGCCATCACTGTTTCTGAACTCTGGGCCGATGCGGGAAATGTTGAGTATTTCATCAGGGGAGATGCTTGATGCTTGATAGCCACTGATGATGTTGCAGACATTTGTGATGTCATCACTGTCATTGTTGTCTTCCAAACCAAGATGGCATTGGGATGTTTCTGTTCACGTTCGATGGCTTCTTTGATGAGGATTGGGATATCATTATTTGTAGGATTTGTGTTTTTTTGTGGATTGGGTTGTGGTTGCAGTTGTTGGGTAAAGATGTGGTTTGTAGCTATTGGATGTTCATTTTTTTGTGTTGTATCTTTTTTTTCAAGGTTAGTTAATCTTGTTTTTATAGTGTCCAGGGATTCTACTATGGTGTCAAGAGATGATATTCGTGTTTCTATGGTATCAACTCTTTTGAACAGGGCAATATATTTGTCCAGTTTGGGTCTGCACGGTGGACAGAAATATGGAAACCCATGGTTGGATGATTCTAGGAACTGAGCCATTTGCTTGGGTAATCCCAAGCAGCCATGGTGAGCATAGTTGTCACATAGGGAACATTTGATGGAATTTTCATTCTCCTTTAAAGTTTCTTTATATAAGCTGCTCAAAAAAGAGCCTTGGTGGCTCAGGCTGTTAAATGCCTGCATTTAAGTTCCAGCTGCCTACAATTACTGTAGGCTCGAATCCCATCAGGCTCAAGGTTGACGCAGCCTTCCATCCTCTTGGGGTAGGTAAATTGAGGACCCAAGATTGTTGGGGGCAATAAGCTGACTTTGTAAAAATGCCCCTTAGTAATAAGCAGGCATATACAATGGAATGAAGGCTGTTGCTGAGCACACTGGGTTGTATCCCAAAAACTGTAAGCCACCCTGAGTCTTCGGAGAAGGGCGGCATATAAATGTAATTAAAAAAAAAAAGGGAACACTTAAACAACACAATGTAAGCTGCTCTATAAAATAAAGGGAACACCTAAACAACACAATGTACAGTAGTTGAATGTGCTGACAACAAAATCACACAAAACTTAACAATGGAAATCAAATTCATCAACCCATGGAAGTCTGAATTTGGAGGTACACTCAAAACTAAAGTGGAAGAAAACACTACGGGTTGATCCAACTGTGATATAATGTCCTTAACACAAGTCAAAATGAGGCTCAGTAGTGTGTGTGGCCTCCACGTGCCTGTATGACCTCCCTACAACACCTGGGCATGCTCCTGATGAGGTGGTGGATGGTCTCCTGAGGGATCTCCTCCCACACCTGGACTAAAGCATCCCCCAACTCCTGGACAGTCTGTGGTGCAACATGGCGTTGGTGGATGGAGCGAGACATGATGTCCCAGATTTGCTCAATTGGATTCAGGTCTGGGGAACGGGCGGACCAGTCCATAGCATCAATGCCTTCGTCTTGCAGGAACTGCTGACACACTCCAGCCACATGAGGTCTAGCATTGTTGTGTGTTAGGAGGAACCCAGGGCCAACCACACCAGCATATGGTCTCACAAGGGGTCTGAGGATCTCATTTCGGTACCTAATGGCAGTCAGGCTACCTCTGGCGAGCACATGGAGGGCTGTGTGGCCCTCCAAAGAAATGCCACCCCACACCATTACTGACCCACTGCCAAACCGGTCATACTGGAGGATGTTGCAGGCAGCAGAACGTTCTCCATGGCATCTCCAGACCTTGTCACGTCTGTCACATGTGCTCAGTGTGAACCTGCTTTCATCTGTGAACAGCACAGGGCGACAGTGGCAAATTTGCCAATCTTGGTTTTCTCTGGCAAATGCCAAACGTCCTGCATGGTGTTGGGCTGTAAGCACAACCCCCACCTGTGGATGTCGGGCCCTCATACCACCCTCATGGAATCTGTTTTTGACCGTTTGAGCAGACACATGCACATTTGTGGCCCGCTGGAGGTCATTGTGCAGGGCTCTGGCAGTGCTCCTCCTGTTCCCCCTTGCACAAAGCCAGAGGTAGCAGTCCTGCTGCTGGGTTGTTGTCCTCCTACGGCCTCCTCCACGTCTCCTGATGTACTGGCCTGTCTCCTGGTAGCACCTCCATGCTCTGGACACTATGCTGACAGACACAGCAAATCTTCTTGCCACAGCTCACATTGATGTGCCATCCTGGATGAGCTGCACTACCTGAGCCACTTGTGTGGGTTGTAGACTCCGTCTCATGGTACCACTAGAGTGAACGCACTGCCAGCATTCAAAAGTGACCAAACCATCAGCCAGAAAGCATAGGAACTGAGAAGTGGTCTGTGGTCACCACCTGCAGAACCACACCTTTATTGGGGATGTCTTGCTAATTGCCTATAATTTCCACCTGTTGTCTCTTCCATTTGCACAACAGCATGTGGAATTGATTGTTAATCAGTGTTGCTACCTAAGTGGACAGTTTGATTTCACAGAAGTGTGATTGACTTGGAGTTACATTGTGTTGTTTAAGTGTTCCCTTTATTTTTTTGAGCAGTGTATAAGGCATGTACAGGAGTCTTGTGGGTCATTGGTGGGGATTTCTTTCATTTGGGCTTGTGGTTTGGCATTGGATTTTTTTCCTGGCATGGTGGGTTTGTTGAGATGGTTCGTTGATTAAATTGTTCAATCAAACAAGATCAATAACAATATTGCACCAATCAATTAATTACAATAATCATGCTAGTCAAGTAATTTCACTAATAAACAATCACCCTAAACAATTACACTAATCACTAATCACACTGCTCAATTAATTAGCTAATAATTAATTTTGCTAATCAATTAAATTACAGATTGGTAATCACATTTGCACTAGACACTCTAATCACATTAATCAATCAATCAATCAATTGATAAATTATTTTAGATAAATTATTATAGAGAAATTATTTAATAGGCATCATTATCTAATCATTGATATATGTCTTGAGGTAATAAAGTTATAAGTTTTGAGGTAATGAAGTAATCAGTGTTATAAGTATTGAGGTAATAGAGTGGTCAATGCCTGGAATGCACTACCTGATTCTGTTGTTACATCCTCTAACCCCCACTCCTTCAACCTCAAACTATCCACTATTGACCTCACCCCATTCCTAAGAGATCTGTAAGGGGCGTGCATAAGTGCACCATCGTGCCTCCTGTCCCTGTCCTATTGTCCCCATTTATTTGTACCTATTTCCTGTATTCTTACTCATGTTTATACTTACTTCTATTATCTTGTAAGCTATTGACAAATCAAATAAATAAATAAATAAAAAGTCAGCAAGTAAAGGGTTATTGCTTTGCAGGTTGTTGCAACTGATCCGACTGGTGGGAGAGATTTACTTCTTTGTTGGCTGCTGTGTTAGGATAAAGTTGAAGAGGGGAAAGTTGAAGCGGGGAAAGTTGAAGCAGGCAGAAAGTACTTCCTATTAAAATGAGAGTTTTGGTTAATGGAAACACTGCAAAGTTTAATAAATCTCTCCACAAACTTTCCCCATAACTATGGTGGATTATGAAATGCTGCCTTCTATAAAGCTGTATGAAGAGAGTTATCTGTTTACAGCAAAGTTTGTGGATTAAAGAGAACAGAAGAGAACATTCCTTTCAGTTATCTCACCAATTTAAGGTATGTACAATAATTTTCTTTTAACCCCCCCCCCAAATGCTCTGTGAAAGCAGCTACTGGATGGATCATTTTCACACTCTTCTCTATCTCTCCCCACTTCTCCTTTCTTTCTGTTCTTAATTCCTGCCCCATGAGTCAAAATGCTTTTGACAGCATAAATACAAGTGATTTCTCTTTCCTCCCTTAGCTCCTCCTCCACACTTAAACTTTTAGAAATGCTGCATTCATGCTGCTCCGGAGAAAGAAATCTGGAGCATTTTTGTTTCTTAACCACAGTTGTAACAACAAATTTTAATTCTTATTCCTTTGTTTGGCCTGGATTTTTGGCCAAAGGCAGATAAATTTGTACAGGTAGGTTCTGCAAACAGTTTATTAATCAACAACTCATTACATGAATAATGCACAGGAGTATCCTGTAGAATGCATTTAAAGATATCCTTGTGATCACAGAACAAGGAGGGAAAACACTTTTTAGAAGTAAAATAAATGAGCTCAAACTGTCATAAAATCAGGAAGTAGTATCATACGAATATGATTTTATTTGCAAAAAGTATGCTCAGAAAGCAACTTCAGAAATACGTTATGGGGAAAACATACTTTAGCCCTAGGACAAATCCACATAAGGGTTTTATACACTCTTTCAGCTGGTTTTGAGTGGCAAGAGGCATTTCCCCTGCACTCTATATTTTAGCTGCAATACTGTATTGAAAACAAGTCCACACCCTGCATCTCTGTGGATGTTTTGGCAGTAGAGAAAATGAGGGTTGTTTTTTTTATATAACAAGACAGGTAGCGTTGCAAAAAAGTAAAAATCAAATTTTATGCAGTTGTAGAGGAAACAAAAATGAGTTCAAATTGTTTTTGTGCAAGACAGAATATTTGTGATAGTCCGCAATTTACTTCGTGGTCAGCATTTAATCTCTACAAATTAAATACAAAAAATTTAACCATTCTATAGTTGTTTGGGGAAGGGAAATGCTTGAAGTTCTGCTGAGAAATGAATTCTGCATTTTTTTTTTAGCTGCATCCTCTCCTGGTTATTTTTTATTTTATTTTTCAAAATTCAAAATAAATTCAGCGTACTTCTAAAATGTTCACAGTTACATGTAGACTAGTGTGTGTAGATGTATGGCATGTAATTAGGTCTCGGAAAGTGCAGGCTGCAGTTTCATTATCAACTCCCCTACTCAAAAAGGCAGAGAAATGTGCAAAAGAAGGAACTTACCAGTGCTTTGCTTTCGTAATTATTAGAATCAAAACTAAGAAACCACTCTTTGTCTTTGAGCATATCATTACCTCTCAAGTTAGTTGTCATATCATGCTAACATGATGTGGAACATGATTTGTTTGATGCTGCAAAACTAGAACTGTCGTGCATTCCTCTGACAAATGCTCAAATGAAGAAGAATTTACTGAATGAGCTCCAGAAGAAATGATCAAGGCACAATTCCCAATTCAAGCTGAGGCTGGTCTGTGCAATGTTCTTCCAAGTCAAGGAAATTAATCCAGAATCTACTAAGTCTGGATTTCTCCCCAGAGAAAACTGAGCCTTGGTGGCTCAGGCTGTTAATTGCCTGTATTTAAGTTCCAGCTGCCTACAATTAGTGCAGGCTCGAATCCCACCAGGCTCAAGGTTGACTCAGCCTTCCATCCTCTCGGGGTAGGTAAATTGAGGACCCAAGATTGTTGGGGGCAATAAGCTGACTTTGTAAAAATGCCGCTTAGTAATAAGCAGGCATATACAATGGAATGAAGGCTATTGCTGAGCGCATTGGGTTGCGTTCCAAAAATTGTAAGCCGCCCTGAGTCTCCGGAGAAGGGCGGGATATAAATGTAATTTTAAAAAAACCTGATGCTTGTAGAGGATACACAGCAATGGGAGAAAGACTAATGCTTAGGAGTGCAGGAAAACTCTGGCAGACCTTCCAGGAGTAGATCTGCTGCAAATTCATACACAAATAACAGAGGAACTATGCTGCCATCACAACATTTAACTCTCTGCCTTCCTTTCAGTCTATATTACCAGCAACTGTCTACTAATGCTAAATGGCTTGTCACCCTTCTTGGATGGAGTTTTGATCACCCCAATACAAAAAGGATATTGAGACTTTGGAAAGAATTCAGAGAAGAGCAACAAAAATGATTAGGGGCCTAGAAGCTAAAACATACGAAGAACAATTGCAGGATCTGGATATAGTCTAGTGAAGAGAAGGAGCATGGGTGACATGATAGTAGTATTCCAATACTTGAAAGGTTGCCGCAAGGAAGAGGGGCCAACGTATTTCCCAAAACACCTGAAGTCAGGACAAGTAATAATGGATGGAAATTTATTTATTTATTTGTTTGTTTGTTTGTTTGTTTGACTTGTATGCTGCCCCCTCTCCCGAAAGGACTCGGGGAGGCTCACAATTAAAACCAGTACAATAAATTAGTTATCTAAAATAGAATTAAACCAACCAAGCCAAATTAGACTAAAACCAATTATAAAAACAACGCCCCCCCAAGAGGAGTCAGCACAGCGCAGCCTGCTCAAACAACCAGGTTTTCAAGTCGCGGCGGAAAGCGCGGAGGTCAGGGGCCAGGCGGAGCCCCAGAGGTAGTTGGTTCCACAGAGCGGGAGCCACCACAGAGTAGGCCCTCCCCCGCGTCACTGCCAAATGACACTGGGTCGGCAGAGGGCACGCCGAGGAGCCCCTGCCTGCGAGCTCATACAGGGCGGTTGGTATTCGATGCCGGCAGTAGACGTTCCCATAGATAGCCCGGACCCATGTCTCGTAGGACTTTGAATGTCAATACCAAAACCTTGAATCTCATTCAGAGGGCAACCGGCAACCAATGCAGGCCACGCAGGAGGGGTGTAACATGCAAGTACCGGGAAGCTCCCATCACAACCCGCGCGGCCGCATTTTGCACCAGCTGAAGCCTCTGGATGGTATGCAAGGGCAGTCCTAGATAGAGAGCGTTGCAGTAGTCGAGCCGAGAGGTAACAAGTGCCTGAGTGACCGTGCGCAGGGCATCCCGGTCCAGGTATGGGCGTAACTGGAGAACCAGCTGGACCTGGGCAAAGGCCCCCCTGGCCACGGCTCCCACCTGCTCCTCTAACCTGAGCCATGAGTCCAGGAGGACCCCCAGATTCCATGCCCTATCCACGAGGGGCAACACCTCTCCCCCCATGACCAAAGATGGAATCTCCTGGCTGGGCCGAGATGTCTGTACGCACAGCCACTCTGTCTTAGCCGGATTGAGCCGAAGCATGTTACTGTCCATCCAGATCCATACCGCATCCAGACAACGGGACATCACGGAGAGGGCATCACTGATGTGGCCTGGGGTGGAGATGTATAACTGCGTATCATCAGCGTACTGATGATACTTCACCCCAAAGCCACGGATGATCTCGCCCAGCGGTTTCATATAGATGTTGAACAGGAGGGGCGAGAGGACCGACCCCTGGGGGACCCCACAAGTGAGAGCCCTTGGCGTCGACTTCTGCCCCCCGCCAACACCGATTGCGAGCGTCCCGAGAGGAAGGAGGCGAACCACTGCAACACAGTGCCTCCCACTCCCAGCCCCCTGAGATGCCGCAATAAGATACCATGGTCAATGGTATCGAAAGCTGCTGAGAGATCTAACAGGACCAGGACAGAGGAAAAACCCTGTCCCGAGCCCTCAGGAGATCATCAATCAGTGCGACCAATGCCGTCTCTGTCCTATACCCGGGTCGGAAGCCTGATTGATACGGATCCAGGTAGTCCATTTCCTCCAGGAAAAGCAGAAACTGCTGAGCCACCACACTCTCAACAACCTTCGCTAAAAAGCGAAGGTTGGAGACCAGACGAAAGTTGTTCAGTTCGGCTGGGTCCAAGGCAGGCTTCTTCAGGAGAGGCCTCACCACCGCCTCCTTCAAGGCAGCGGGAAAGGTACCCTCCCCCAGAGAAGCGTTGACCACTGCCTGGAGCCAGCCGCATGTCACCTCCCTGGAGGCGTAAACCAACCAGGAAGGACATGGGTCCAACAAACATGTGGTGGAACTCAGTCGTCGCATAATCCTGTCCACTTCATCCTCAGAAACAGGATCGAACTCAGTCCAGATTGCATTAGCTAGACCACTCGCACCCTTGGCATCAGACCACTGCAAATTGGAGTTCAACCCCTCCCGGATCCGAGCGATCTTGTCCTGCAGAAACTGACCAAATTCCTCAGCTCGACCCCGCAAGGGATCCACGCAACCCCCGGCTGAAGGAGGGAGCGAGTGACCCCAAACAGGGCGGCTGGGCGGTTTCCTGTGGATGCTATGAGAGCGGAGAAATAAACCCTTCTCGCCACTCTCACAGCTACCAATTAACCAAGAACAGAAGCAACCTAGAACTAAGAGAAAATTCCTAAGAGTAAGAAAAATTAACTAGTGGAACAAATTGTTCTAGAAAATTGTGAGTATCCCATCATTGGAAGCTTTTAAGAAGAGTGTGGGCAACCATCTATCAGAAATAGTATAGGTCTCCTGCAAGAGCAGGGACTAGATGACCTCTGAGGTCCCTTCCAACTCTATTATTGTTACATCATGTGATGAAGCTAGTTCCTGTGACTATTGGTCACCTTTTGAGTTTCTCTGTGGTAGCGACTCAATCCTGACAGATTACATTCACAACCATTGACCCTCCTTTTACTCTGGACTTCACTATAGCTCCACCTCCTCTAGAAATAAAGAATTAAAAATGCCATGGTAAAGCAAAATACCAGCCATATTATGGAGTTTGGAAAGTTGTGCCAAAACAGCAAGTGTTGACTTATTCAACAGCCAGTAGTTTAAAATAAAAATAGTATGACCTGGCAATGCAACCACTTTCATTAACTTGACTTAAAATGCTATATTGTAGCACCATTCACTTTTTTATTTTTAACTTTGCTTTTTTCATGACCGAACACCCCCACCACATAACCAATAGAATCTGGGGTCCCTGTATTCTCCATATTTATTTTTATCATTATTATTAGTATCTCTGATACTTCATAGAAGAAAGTAGTTTAGGAATGGTACGCATGAACAAAGTTCTAGTGTTAAAGGAGGCAAGAGAGCCTCCTGAGAAAAGAACAGTAAGTTGTGTTCCAATATACAACACAAACAGTGCTTGAATTTACTGAACTAACAGATATTTACTGGCAAAGATATACTTCAGGGAGGAGAGAAATGCTTCCTGCTTATGCAACTTCACAAGGAAATAATAAAAGTATTGATACGGAATTATAATCGTTGCACTTTGTGTCCAAGATAGAAGTGAGTGAATTAATATCAGAGCAACTTTCTAGGTGCCTCTTCAGAAAAGCCTCTAACCTGACCTCAAGCTATGGGGCGAAAAGTGGCCATTATTGGGGCAGGAGTGAGTGGGCTGGCTTCTATCAAGTGCTGCCTAGAGGAAGGACTGGAACCTATCTGCTTTGAAAAAAATGAAGCCATTGGAGGACTTTGGCAATTCACAGTGAGTAGCACCAATTGAAATTTAAAATTCTGAAAAAAAACCCCCATCAAACTGTAGTAATTCTACAAGAATCAACAGAGAAGAACTTTACCTTAATCCAAAGATTCTGGAGTTTGGGTTTTTTTCCTGTGTGGTGTGGGCCTCTTTTGCTTGTTCCACCAAAGAAAATGTGGGGACATTAAACTAAAATACAGGTCGTCCTTGACTTACAACAGTTCGTTTAGTGACTGTTCAAAATTACAACAGGACTGAAAAATGTCACTTATGACACAGAACGTGTAACTTCATAGTTACAACCATTGCAGCATCCCCATGACCATGTGATCAAAATTCAGATGCTTGGTAACTGGTTCATATTTATGATGGTTGCTATGTCCCAGGATCACATGATCACCTTTTGTGACCTTCTGACAAGCAAAGACAATGGGGAAGCCAGGTTCACTTAACAACCAGGTTACTAACTTATCAACTGCAGTGATTCACTTAACAACTCAAAGTCGTAAAATGGGGCAAAACTTAACAAATGTCTCACTTAACAACATAAATTTTGGGCTCAATTGTGGTCGTAAATTGAGGACTACAGTATTATCTGTAACTGCTTTGCCTTCCAGATATCATGTTGCAATGATTAAAGTATTTTTAAAACAATACCCATGAAATAATAGGAAGATTCTATAGACCAAAAAGAAAGCAAGGGATAATTTTGCTCTGAGCAACTATAAGCTGCTTTTTTAAAGTTATAAGCTAACTTGACTGTGAAAGAAAGATATGTACAAGAAGCAGTATCTAACTACTGACACTGAGGTCAGCAGGGTCCAAGGGTGGTACCAAGACAGGCAGACTAAAAAATGGGAAAATAAATAAAAGATGAAACTGTGGGAGGTATGGAGAAAAAAGATGGAGGAAGGATTATAAGCAACTCTTTGAGAAAGCTGCCTTGTTGCCAAATGCAAACAAGATTTCTGTGTGTCTTTCTTGGATGAGAAGTAAAATACATGAACCTTGTCCAAAGAGCAGATATCTATCACTTCCACCCTGAGACCGGCCCAATCCTGCCAGCTCAACCAGAGAAAAAAAAATAGATGGTCCAGCCCTTCAGGAAATTCTCATCCCTACAGGCAGTTTTTCATGGATTTTGTTTACCCCAGACATCACAAGTTCGGAGGCAGCAGCCAGAGATTGTGGGGCTTTTAGAGGGATTGCTCAAGTGAATTTTGGTTGAGAAGCTGCCTGTGACTATTTCCAAAGTTGGCAGGGAGATAAAAACCTTGAATTGCCTACAGGCAGTCCGTAAAAAATTAGGAAACCTTTCTTTAATTAAGCATTGTTGAGAAACACTGAGAAAACAATACTCTTCGTATTGATAATTCCCATGGACTTTAGCACTTCATATGTTAAGATCTGTTCATATGTGGGTTGGACATATAAAAAATTAAATTAAATTAAAATAATAATTTAAATAATAATAATAAATTTAATAAACAAAAATATCCAAAAGGCAGATTAAATGGACCACTAGGTCTTCTTCTGCTGTCAGTTTTCTATGTTTCTATAATGAAGTTCAGGATACACGCATTTAAGTGGTTGTATGCACACTGACTTCACCATATTAAAACTCCTTTGTAACCTTTCCTGTTTGATGAAGCACAAAGCATTCTCTGCTTACACAGAAGCTACATATTCCCAGGATTAGTTATATGGACTCCAATGCTCATCCCCAAATGACCTCATTCTGAGAATCACTAAAATGACATTCTCAAACACATTTTCACAGATAGGAAGCATGATGTCTATAAATATCAGTGTGTCACAGATACCATTTTTTTGTGTTCTCAAGCCTCCCTGCACCAAAAAATGTCCTTTGGAATGTTAAAATGAAACAAATGAATACACAGACACATATCTAATTAATATTCACTTAATTATATTTATATGCCACTCATTTCGTTGCCCAAAGGGACTCTGGACAGCTAAGGTCATTTAAATAAAGGTAGCTACATATCAGTGGTCAGCAGAATTAAATAAAACCAGATTTATCCCATGGCTAAAATAGATTACATATATAAATAGTAGGTTGCATTGTAAAACACTTTCAAAAATGATTTTTAAATGCTTATAATCATTTTACTATATTATATAAAACCATTGTACAGGACATTCCTGAAAAGGGACAGACCAATGTTTACAGATCTGTGGTGAGCAACACGTCCAAGGAAATGACCTGCTTCAGTGACTTCCCATTTCCAGAAAGCTGTCCCAACTATCTACATCACTCCTTAGTCCTGGAGTACCTCAAGGATTATGCTAAACATTTTCACCTGCTGGACTACATTCAGTTTAAGGTGAGGGGAAAATAGATATTTCTGCAACAGTCAGAATAGGATTTCAACCACTAGGATATGTTAAAAATATTAGGATTCCACTATATTAGAGAGATTCCATAGAGCCATAGAATCATAGGGTTGGAAGGGACCTGCTCTGCGTTATACCACATCTTGTAAAAACTTGGAGTTTACCATTTAGATTGGCTTAGACAGAAAAAGGGACACTCTGATAGATATGGATATCAGTGAGAGATTTATTACTAAACCGAATTTCTTCTGAATGCTTAATATTTTTGTTAACTTTTATGTGAAGGTTTTTTTTTGAGAAGTTTTCCTCTTTTATCTAGTAATCCTCACAAATCTCAATAGAACACAAAATAACAACAAAATTGGGAATGTCATCACTCTATAATGATGCCGAGTTATTATTTTTTGTTTGTTTGGGGGTTATACAAGACTAAGGTATACAGCATCAGAAAACATCCAGATTTCACAACTACTGGACAATGGGTGGTCTACACAGAGGCTAACGGAAAACAGGCATCAACTGTCTTTGATGCAGTTATGATTTGCAATGGCCGTTATACAGAAGTTAATCTACCCTTAGCTTCTTTTCCTGGTGAGTTTTGAACACATTTGCTAAATACAACTAAGCTAATGTGATTGTGGTTCCAGCTATTTAAAAAAAACCTGGTCTTGCTGTTTTGTAGTGCCAGATTGATTCAAAATAAAATTGATTATCCATTATTTGATCATGAGTGAAAAAGCCAAGTGCATTCTTTGCGGGGGAGGGAACAAAAATGACCTTAAAATAGTACAGGACACATGCTGGTGACTTCTACGATTAACAAAGGTGACATGCTGTATGTGGGTTTACTTTTGTGTCTAGTCTAGAAATTGTTTATATAAAAATCAAGAGCCAAACTGGTTTGGGGGGGAATGCAAAGAGCCCATATGATACAGGTCCGTGATGGCAAACCTATGGCACGCGTGCCACAGGTGGCACGCAGAGCCATTTGTGTCAGCATGCGAGCTGCAGGCAAACTTACCTCACTGCACATGTGCGCGCCTCACAGCTGATTTTTGGCCGGTTTGAGGCCTTTTTCAGCCTCCCAAAGGCTTGAGGAAAGCTTCCGCAAGCTTTACAGGCCAAAAACTAGCCCCGATTTGTCACTTCCGGTATTTTTGGAAAAACAGGAAGTGATGAAACGGGGCTAGTTTTTGGCCTGCAAAGCCTGCAGAAGCCTGAAGAAGCCTTCCTCAAGCCTTTGGGAGGCCAAAAAAGGCCTCAAATCGGCCAAAAATCAGCTGTGAGGCACAGTGTAGGTAAGGGGGCGGCAGGGGGTGGGTGGGATGTGCATGCATAGGGGGCATGGGGGGTACACATTGCCTTCTGGGTGCTAGCACATGAGCATGAGCGTGCAAGCGTGCACACAATTTTTTGGCACAGGAGCCCATAAAGGTTAATAATAATAATAATTTATTCGACTTGTATGCCGTGCTTCTCCCTAAGGACTCAGGGCGGCTAACATTAAAACAGCACAAAATTTACATAAAAACAAATTAAACCTCACAAGTCAGAATAAAGGTAAAACATTAAAACATTAAAACCAAAACAGTTAAAAAAACCCACCGGGTTAGCCACCACTAATATAGGTACTCAAATTATTGCACTGGCTGCTTTGTTTGTTTTCTGGCAACATGCTGGTTGTAAGGAGAACAAAACTTTGGTCCAAGTTGGTTGAGAGAATGTTTCTTTCTATAGGAATTTCCACAGTTGCTGAGAGCAGTGATGACGTTTACCTGCAGGGGGGGGTTCATCTGGCATTGACTCAGGTCAAGCCTTCTTGGCTGACACTTCCAATTCTTTGGAATGTTTTTCCTGCAGAGTTCAAGGTCCTGATGTTTCCATTAACTTAAAAAAAAGTCCTTAAAACACATTTTGGTTTATAACAGTTGCTTAATTGTTCGTTATTCATTTTATTTGCTTCACTTGTTTTCTGGCTTTTAATTGTTATTTTAACTATCTAACATCAAAATAGTTGTTATATTATAAACTGCCAAGACACTTTAGTGGCCAGCTACACATCAACTTAAAATAATAATACAGGCAATCCTCAATTTATAACAGTTCATTTAATTATAACAGACACTAAAAAAGTGACTTATGACCGTTTTTCAGAGTTATGACCTTTACAGCATCCCCTCAATCATGTGATTAAAATTCAGATGCTTGGCAACTGATTCATATTTATGACCATTGTTGAATCCCAAGGTCATGTGATCACTTTTGTGACCTTCTGAAAAGCAGAGTCCATGTGGAAACCTGATTCACTTAACAAACAGATTACTAACTTATCAACTGCAATGATTCACTTAAGAACTGTGGCAAGAAAGGCTGCAAAGTGGGCAGCAACTCACTTAAGAAATGGCTCACTTAACAGAAATTTGAGGTTCCATTGTGGTCATAAGTTGAGAACTACTTGTAGCCTTCCCATTGTCTTCCATAGGGGATTAGCAGAAGAAACATGCCCAACCATCAGTGGCATTCAGTCAATCAGAAGAGAGCTGGAAGGGGCCTTGGAGGTCTTCTAGTCCAACCCCTTGCTCAAGCAGGAGACCCTATCCCATTTCAGACAGGTGGCTGTCCAGTCTTTTCTTAAAAACCTCCAGTGATGAAGAACCCACAACTTCTGAAGGCAAGCTGTTCCTCTGGTTAATTGTCCTCACCATTAGGAAGTTTCTTAGTTCTAGGTTGCTTCTCTCCTCGACTGGTTTCCATCCATTGTTTCTTGTCTTGCACTCTGAGCCTTGGTAGCTCAGGCTGTTAAATGCCTGCTCTTAAGATCCAGCTGCCTACAATTACTGTAGGCTCGAATCCCACCAGGCTCAAGGTTGACTCAGCCTTCCATCCTCTCGGGGTAGGTAAATTGAGGACCCAAGATTGTTGGGGGCAATAAGCTGACTTTGTAAAAATGCCGCTTAGTAATAAGCAGGCAGATACAATGGAATGAAGGCTATTGCTGAGCACACTGGGTTGTATCCCAGAAATTGTAAGCCGCCCTGAGTCTTCGGAGAAGGGCCGCATATAAATGTAATTAAAAAATAAATAAATAAATAAATAAATAAATAAATAAATAAATAAATAAATTGACCTCCTCCCCTTTGTGGCAGCTCCTCAAATATTGCTCTCCTATCACCTCCAGTCCTGGCCGTATCCAATTCTTGCAACTGTTCTTCATATAAATTTTTGTCTCCAGGCCCTTAATTATCTTAGTTGTGCTTCTCTGCACTTTTTCCAAAGTCTCAACATCTTTTTTGTAATGTGGTGACCAAAACTGGATGCAGGATTCCAGGTGTGGTTTTACTAAGGCTTTATAAAGAGATACTAATACTTCACGTGATTTTGATTCTATGCCTCTGTTTATACCACCAAGGATTTTATTAGCTTTTTTGGCTGCCGCCGCACACTGACTCATGCTTACAGTAAGTGATCGTCCACTAGGATTCCAAGGTCCTTCTCACAGTTACTGTTGTTTGAGACAGGTTTCAACTAACCTCTACTTGTGCCATTAGTTTTTCCTGCCTAGGTGTAAAATCCTGCTTTTCCCCAAATTTAATTTCATGTTGTTGGATAGGGCCTATTGTTCAATTCTGTCAAGATCTGTTTGGATCCTGAGCTTGTCTTTTGGGGTGTTGCTATTCCTGCCAGTTTAGTGTCATCTGCAAATTTGATGAGTTCCCCTTTTATTCCCTCATCTAAGTCATTTATGAAGATATTGAAGAATACTGGGCCTAATACTGAACTTTCTGGTATCCCACTGCTTCCTTCCTTCCTTGTAGATATGTTACCATTAAGGACCAGTCATAGAGTACAGTTTGTCAGTAATCACTGTTGGGACTATCCTGGATCATACTAAAATTACCTTTCCAGTCTTGCCATGTATAATTTGAACAATAAATAGCCAGTGGTGGAGTATATAGTGTTATGGGGTCTGGGCAAAAAGCAATTTTATTACATGTTTTTGCCATATGAGAATTGCTATCCTCCCCATATGCTTGCTTATTTTCAATGGGAAGAATGATTCCAAAATATTTTTCTCCCATGAAGTACAGTAGACCCAGAAAGCAGAGAGGCAATTATAATGGGAATTACACTAAGGATAAAGACCTAAAGCCACTTTATCTCACCTGTTGTCTTAGTCTACTCCATTTCCACCCATTGCAGCTATTTTTGTTCTCAAAATTACACAATTCCTGTCATATCCTTTTTGGATTTCAATTTTTTATAGATGAGAGGTGGATCATTACAATCACTGCCTGAGGCAGAAGAATTCAATTGTATTACAGACAACAAAACAAGTTGCCTTCTTACATAGAAAAAAACAGAAGGAAATCAGTCCCATTTACAGTTGAATAAATCTGATAATATCAGAGCTTCAGTGGACCTGGACTATTTAGTCCAGCATAATGTTGCCAATAGATACAACCAAGTGCTTCTAAAAATTTTAGGAGTCAATACATTTTAAGGTGTTGCATAGAGGTGCTATATTTGCACTCAGATGCTTTGAAGCCCCTTTGAGAGGATTATAACCACAGTTTTGGGCAGCCTTTTTGCATACAATTTTAAAAATGGGGCAATGTAGCCGCCTCTTGCTATGGTACAGTATTTCCTCTCTCTTGGCAGACAGCCTCTGACATATATGAATAAACACTGTAAAGTTTAATAAAGAACCTTTGACACTGTATTGAGTAATAATGGAAAAAAGAACTGTTTTATTGTCAAGGAGAAATGCGTCATGAAACGTGACATTGTCTTCTCTCTCATTTTACAGGATTGGAAAACTTTAAAGGTCATTACATGCATAGCTGGGAATACAGAGATCCAAAAGGGTTGGAGGGTAAAAAAGTTCTGATACTTGGTGCTGGGAATACTGGAGGAGATGTTGCTGTGGAAGTGAGCCGCACAGCTGCCAAGGTATCATTTGCTGAATCAATGACTGCTATGCTCCTACTCTTCAGTAGGAAATAAGCGGGCATCTTGGAGTCATCATCATCATTACACAATATCAATTTTAAAAGAGCAAAGTCAGCATCAGTGAAGCATGGTTTTGCCATATCTCTAGTGCAAAGGGTCTACTTGGTGCTCTTTCACTCTTCCTTTCATGAGGAGTCATATGCTAAGTCGGGTGGAATTCTACCGGTTCTATAGAACCGGTTGTTATGATTCTGCGCAGTTCAGAGAACCAGCAAATCATGCCCCTGGCTCTCTACCCGCCCCTCCCCTCCCCGTCAGTCCTTATCGCACATGCGCAACATCGCGCACATGTCCGACAACGCTGACTGCGTTCTTCCCTGCCCAGTCACTCCGTAAGGTATTTCTTTTTTTTAATTCCCTCCCGATGATCAGCTGTTCCTATGATCAGCTGTGCCGGGATTCCCCTCGCTTACTTACTGCCCAGGAGGCTTCCCTGAGGCCCAGGAAGGCAGAAAATGATGGGGGGGCACAGCCCCCCACCCCTCTCTGTTTTTTGCCTTCCTGGGTCCCAGGGAAGCTTCCTGGGAGCAAACCCCCTCCAGGAGGCCCCAAAATGGAGCGCAGGGGGGTGCTGCGTGCCCCCCCATACTCAGTTTTTTCCTTCCTGGGCCCCAGGGAAGCCTTCTGGGAGCAAAAACACCTGAGGCGTTTTAAAATGGGGGGGAGGTGTGCTGCCAAAGAAAGAAGCCATGCCCACCCAGTTACAGAGCCACACCCACAGAACCGGTTGTTACAAAATTTGAATCCCACCCCTGTGCTAAATGCATGACAAATAAACATTAAGTACAACTTTTATTACTACAGTATTTTCTTTTGAGTTGCTGACTATGACTGCCATAGCTATTTCAACAAAGCTGGTCTAAGCACATGCATCTCCTGAAAGCTTTTGTTTTATCTGTTTTTATGGCGTTACTTTAGTTGTTTTCCATTTTCTCCAAGTATAGGTCTAAAGGCTTTGTTCAGAAAACTATTTCTGGGCTGCAAAATTCTAATGAAAGGCCTGGTAGTTCATAGACATCACCTAAATGTTCCTGTTTTAAAACTTCATAATGATTCAATCAAATGTTCCTTGACTGCAGGTAATCCTTGATTTAAAACCATTCATTTAGTGATGGTTCATTTACAATGGCATTGAAAAAAGTGACTTATGTCTGTTTTTCACCCTTACGACTGTTGCAGCATCCCCATGGACATGTGATCAGAATTTGGATGCTTGGCAAATAGTTCATATTCATGACCGTTTCAATGTCCTGGGCTCATGTGATCAATTTTTGCAACCTTCTGAGAAGCAAAATCAATGGAGAAGCCAGATTCACTCAACAACCATATTACTAATTTAACAACTGCAGTGATTCATTTAATAACTATAGCAAGAAAGGTTGTAAAATGGGACAAAACTCACTTAAGAGCTGTCTCGCTTAACTACAGAAATTTGGTCATAAACTGAGAACTATCTGTATTTCAGAATTATTGCCCCTCCTGCACTGCTTTCTAATTCTTTCTTGAAAATATTGCCAAAAGATTAGCTTGCCATATTCTGTAGCCTCTTATGCATTATTACATATTACTCATGTCCTTCGTTGTAAGCCTAATACAATATTGCTGTTCCATACCATGTGCCTCTGTGTGATATTGTTTTAAAGTTTTTGTTTTGGATGTGTTATAATGCTGTCTATCTTACCAAAGGATTTAACCTCCTTTTTGCCTTTTACTGCTAGACTAGATCACTTCCCACTTATCAGTAGCTGGAGAGTTTCCGAGAATGCTCTTTTCAGTTTGTCGCCCCCTAGGTCTTTCTCAGCACCAGAAATGGAGCCTGGGTAGCAAGTCGGATGTCAAAAGCTGGCTGGCCTAGTGATATGGTCTTCCAAACTCGATTTCTATCCTACATTCAAAGACTTCTTCCTGTCAGCATTAGGGACAAGTTATTGGCAAATAAATTCAATCAATGGTTTAACCATAAGAATTATGGATTAATCCCTATTAAAAGGTAATCTCTTTTACTATGCGTGACATTGTATTCGCCGAATGCTGAGTTTACTTACAAAATATGAAGTCTGCTAGTAAATAAAAACTAATTTGCTATTTGCAAGACAGAGGTCTGTTGTCAAATTTTCTTTTTCCCAGTGCATTTTTAACAAACTTCGCTTCCTCAAGGGAAATATATACTGTTAAAATCGCTAGCTAGACCAGTGGTTGCCAACTGGTAGGCTGCGGCCCACTGGTGGGCCACGAGAAAATTTTGGTGGTCCGCAGAGAAATGTCACCCCCAGAGCACCCCCCAAAGCAATTAATCCAGGCTGTGCAGCCACCCACATGGCCCACGGGAACCCTCCCCGCCCATTCACTCCTTACCTGGCAAACTTGCTGCTAAGTTGCTATTTTTCCCCGACCATCAGCTGTTCTGCTGTGCGGGAGATTTAGATTAGCTAGAAAGCAGGAAATCATCGGATTTCTTGCTTTCTAGCTAGTCTTTAGATCTTCAGCTCTGCTTTTAAGCAGAGCCGAACCTTCCTTAGGACTGAAGCTTCTATTATTCAGTGCAGACTCACTGCAAGCAAATTTTATGTGACAGACTCAAGTAGCCAATGGCAGATAGATAGATCTCTGAATGATTCTGTGAGCAACTCAATCTGCCTCCCTGCTTTGCCTGATTTTGGGTAAAAGTTGCTTTTTTAATAAAAAATTCAATATTTACATAAATGGTGTGTTGTGAGTTAATTTTGTGAGTTTGCTTACAAGCAAACTTTATGTGAAAAACTCAGGTAGCCGATGGCAGATAGATAGATCTCTGAATGAACCTGTGATTCTGTGAGCAACTCAATCTGGCTGTCTGCTTTGCCTGATTTTGGGTAAAAGTTGCTCTTTTTTATAAAAAATCAATATTTACATACATATTTATAATATTTACATACAAGCCATACCCAGCCAGTCACATGACCATCAAGCTATACCCACAAATTAGGCCATGCCCAGAGAACCGGTTAAGAAATTTGAATCCCACCCCTGCCTCTGTGTGTTTGTGTGTGTGTGTGTGAGAGAGAGAGAGGGAGGGAGGGAGAGAGGTTAGATCAGATCTCTCCCTCTCTCTTTCTCCCACCAACGTCAGCAAGCCACCATCAGTCAAAATTCATATTAGTGGTCCCCGGGATTTAAAATTATGAGTTTGGTGGTCCCTGAGGTCCAAAAGGTTGGTGACCCTTGAGCTAGACTATTTGTTGATTCTTGAGCCTTTTCCCAAAGTGTTCTGTGAACTATGTTCCTAGAGAATTCTCAGATCCATATTGGGCAACTTATTGCTTATGATACACACAATTATTTTTGCTTTCTCAGAAAAACAGATTGTTGAACTGACCACTAACTCCGTTACAAAAGGCATTAAAGGCAGGGTATCATTTGCACACTGATGATTAAAAGAAATGAATTTAGAAATTTTAGAACTCATCTCAGAAAGAAGAGATTATACCTATAGGCCCCTGTACCAAATCTATCACCCAGACTGATCTGTTAACAATTTGATTGCCCATCTGCTGATTAACCAGCCAGTCACCTACTTAATTTGGGTCACTTCTCATATCTCATTTGGAGGATAATCTATGCCTAGCCATACTGAAACATTTGAGATAAAATTAGGAGTAGAAAGAAATTTCTATAGCAGTTGATGGCAAACCAGATTAGGATTAAAATTCTGCTGTCTTCTATCTGCTATCTAATTCTACCAATTGAAGAACAACATTTGGAAGTATTTAATATCCAAGCAAGCAATTACAGTAAGGGAGGTGGTGGAAGTGGGAATAAAAAGGTATGCTGACATTTTTTGTCTGTACAGTGTGAGTCATTATGAATAGGTAAGTCTTTCAGAAGCAAAACAGGATAATACCTGAAAATGGGACTAGGCTAATGGGGATAGTTGAGCTAACAGTGTTTCTTTCTACTTTTGTTCTTTCCGACAGTTCATTGACGAGCATCATTATAAATGACGAACTGCCCATCTGCATCCTCTGTGGTTCAGTGGTTGTAAAGCCAAATGTGAAGAGGTTTACTGAGACTTCTGCCATATTTGAAGATGGAACTGTGGAAGAAAATATAGATGTGGTCATTTTTACTACAGGCTATGCTCCTTCATTTCTTTTCCTGGAAGAATCTGTTCGCAATGCTTGCAAAAGTAGTACATTCCTTTATAAACAAGTATTCCTTCCTCACTTGCAGAAGCCCACACTTGCCTTCATAGGTTTTATATCAGTAACGGGATCTATTTTACCACCAGTGGAACTTCAGGCTCGCTGGGTTACAAGAGTGTTTAATGGTAAGGCTAATCTATTAGCAGCATATTTCAACTTTATGTTGCTTTCCAGTTTAATATTAATATTAAATGCAATACTAAAATATTCTCAGGTTTGTCTGCACCCATGTGAGCTTTAAATTTTATGAAGCCAAAAATCATAGAAATCTCATCACAATGCTACATTGTAATTAAATGGCATGTTAGTTTCTAGAATGCCAGCTAAGCAACTGGCCTCTTTATTATGAGATCCATAAAACCACAATTAGGGAGATCTTGCAAATGCATTTTTGTTGTTGGTGGGGGGGCAGAGATTGGCCCCAAGGCCCCTCCTTTGTGGGGTGCCTCAGGGGTCAGTGCTCTTGCACTGTTCAACATCTATATGAAGCCACTGGGCGAGATCATCCGTGGTTTTGGGGTGAGGTATCTTCAGTACGCTGATGATACCTGTTAAGTTTGCATGAAGAGACAGACGTGGAGTGCTTCAAGCTCTTTTGTTTATTAGTGACTACAGCTCAGAACGGACCTGACTGGCTTTGCTGCGGCTGCTACTTATAGCCGGCAGCCGCAGCTGACAGCCAATCAGAGTGCAGGGTTTTCCCGCACTTTCTAACCAATCATTTTCAACACTTTACAAGAACAATTCAAACATAACCAATGATTTCAAACCTGCATACATAACACCCCTCCCCACTAGGTTCAGTCCATACTCAAACCCCAATCTATCTAATGTATTCTTTTAAATAGGTGGCGCTCTTACGTGTACGTTGAGACCTACGTGGTTCAGATGTTTTAAGGTTCTCACCTTGTGAGGGAGGAAATGTGTCTGCTGACATTTCCTTACTTTGACTTCTAGTAATGGTAGAACCTGTTTGGTTACTACAACCTGGTCTCTCCTCCCAATCCATCTCCAACCCAATGTCAGCACCTAAGTCAGGTAGTGATGTGCATTCTTCCATTTGTGAAAATGGTTGTTGGTACTGTGACAGGTTTTGGGATGGTTCCTGTCGTGTTAGCTTGTTACACATGGGGTTGATTCTTGCTTGCTGATTTTCCTCCTGTTCCTCCCTTTCCCCCCTAGAATTGACATCAGGTGAGGGAACTAGAGAGGAACAAGTGCGATGTTCCTGAGAGAACCTGGATCTAAGTTGATCAATGTGCCTGCTCCAGAGGAGTCCATCCTCTGTTTGCACCCTGTAAGACCTGGGGCCTGTGATTTGGGTTATCTCAGCAGGAATCCATAATGGTTCACCCACAAGGTTCTTAGCATAAACAGAATCACCCACAGTGAATGTGCGAATTTTGCTAGTGGAATCTATTTGTGCGTTGGGTGCGTAAGTGGGATGAAGGCGGTCAAGGGGAGATCTGAGTTTCCTACCCATCAACAATTCAGCTGGGGTTAAATTAGCCAAAGGATGCCCAGGGGCTGTCAGGGCATGTCTGATACCCTGCTGTGCTAGATATGATTCAAAAAAGTTGGATGTAAATTGAGGACCATTGTCAGAAACAAGTACATCAGGTAACCCATGAGTTACAAAAAGCTTTTTAAGCTGTTTGATGACAGCTTCAGTTGTGGTGGATGCCATAGGGATAACCTCTAGCCATTTGGAATATGCATCTACTATAATAAGGAAGGTGTGCCCTCTGGTAGGGCCAGCAAAATCAATGTGAATCCTGGACCATGGGCCCCTAGGACATTCCCATTCCTGTGTGGGGGCGAGAGGTGGGGCAGGCCTGACTACCTGACAGTTGGGACAAGATGCAACCCAGTTTTCAACCATTTTGTCAATACCTGGCCACCATACATAACTCCTGGCCAATCCCTTCATTCTGACAATTCCGGATGACCCTCATGTAACATTTCCAAAACCTCCTTTTGTAGTTTTGCAGGAATAACCACCCTGTTACCCCACAAAATACATCCTCTTAATACAGATAATTCAGTTTGCCTGGATTTAAAAGGTTGGGCAAGTTGAGGTAGATCTTGAAGTGGCCAACCTTTCTTAATCCAGCCTATAACAGGAGCCAATAAAGTGTCTTTGGCAGTCTCTCTGGCAATTTCAGCAGCATGTACTGGAAGCTTGGCAACAGTTTCTAGAAAAAAGGTGTGAGTCTCAGGAACAGGGTCCTCAATGTGTGAGCGACTCAAAGCATCTGCATGCCCAATGTCTTTACCAGGTCTGTGGATCAGTTTGTATGAATAAGCAGCAAGAAATTCGGTCCATCTCAGCATTCTTGGTGACAGGATCGTGGGCGTTGGTTTGTCCCCTGCCACAATGCCTAAAAGAGGTTTGTGATCTGTGACAACAGTAAATGTTCTCCCATATAGATACTCATGGAATTTCTTGACAGCTGCTACAATTGCCAAGGCTTCCTTGTCCAGTTGGCTGTAGTTCCTCTCTGCTTTAGTCAAGGTGCAAGAGTAAAATGCAATAGGGGCTTCCCTCCCGCTGGGAAGCATGTGGCTCAACACCCCCCCTACTCCAAAAGGGGAGGCATCACAAGTCAGAACAACAGGCAAGTTCTCAGAGAACTGTATCAGTACAGAATCAGACGTGATTTGTCTCTTGATATTGTTAAATGCAGCTTGTTCCTTCCTGCCCCAGACCCATGTAGATTTCTTGTCTAGCAACCTATGTAGGGGTTCTGCAATAGTTGCCTTCTGAGGTAGAAACATATGATAGAAGTTAATGAGTCCCAAGAATGCTTGTAAATCTGTTTTGCATTTTGGCCTGGGGGCTTCTTTGATTGCCTGAACTTTGGCCTCTGTGGGGTGGATGCCATGTTTATCGATCATGTAACCCAAGAATTCCACTTTATCTGTTCTAAGTGTGCATTTTTCTTCTTTGACTTTTAACCCCGCTTTTTTGAATCTGATCAAGACTTCTCTGAGTCTCTCTTGTAACTGAGTGTCATTTTCAGCAGAAATTAAAACGTCATCAAAATAGGGCACACCCTGGCAAGCCTTGTAACATTCTTTCCATAAGGCTTTGGAAGATGCCAGGTGCTACGCTTACTCCAAATTGCAACCTTTTGCATTTGAAAGCACCTCTATGGATCACAATGGTTTGGGCTTCTGCAGTGGCATCATCAACTGTTAACTGTTGATATGCCTGTGCCAGGTCCAATTTGGCAAAAACTGTGCCCCTCCAAGAGAATGTAATAAATGATGCACTACTGGAACTGGATATGCGCTCTGTTGTAGCATGGTTCAATGTCCCCTTGTAGTCTCCACAGATTCTTACAGACCCATCAGCCTTGACTGGTGTGACTATGGGTGTCTCCCACCTGGAGTGGTCAGTGGGCTCTAAAACCCCTTGGGCTATTAGTTTATCTAATTGTGCATCAATTTTTTCCTTTAATGCAAATGGAACCCTTCTGGGTTTTAAACGGATTGGTTGTACCTTGGGATCTATGTTAAAGGATATGGGGTCCCCAAGTACTTGCCTAATCCGTCGCTGAAGACCTCTGGAAACTCAGACTTCAAGGCCTCTTCCCATTCAGTGTTGCTCACGTGATTGATGCCAGTCACCTCGATGCCCAGCGGGTTGAACCATTCAAGGCCCAGCAGACTTGGGTGGTCCTTGTCCACGATGGTCAGTGGTAGGCGCTTGGTGTGGCCCTTGAATTTCACATTGAATTCTCTTGTTCCAACTACTGGAATCTTGTTCCCTTGGTAGTCTTTAAGAGTCAATGCTTGCTTCTTGAAGTGATTCTTTTGGATGTTAGGAAGTAGTCTGTGAATAGTGTCCCATGACACCATAGAAAGGTATGAGCCTGAGTCCACTTCCATTTGGCAAGGCCTTCCTTCAATAAGTACCTTGACATGCACCTTTCTGCTCTTTAATGGGGAAGAATGACCAATAGTTACTGTTTGATGAGTTTCATTCTTCCCATTTGCTTCTGTGCTGCGCCCGCTTTCTCACTGAGGTTGTTAGGCTTGAATTCTTTGTCTTTGCTTGCAGCAAACTTCCTTCTGTTGGGTGGAGTTCTGGATGATTTGCAGACTCTTGCTAGGTGTCCTCTTTTATCACAACGGAGCAAATGGTGTCTAAAAACTTGCATTCAGTGCGGGGATGGCTTCCCCACAACCTCTGCAGTAGAAATCTTGCCTCTTTCTTCCCAGGTCTTTCTTTTTCCGCTCCATTCTGAGTCTGTAAATTCCTTCCTCCACCTCACTACAGTCTGACTCAGAATCTATTTGCTCACAATGAGTTGTTGTGGACTTTTCCACATCAGGATGGCTTGTGGCCTTGTTAATCTTTTTCATGGCTGCTGCTGAGGACTTGGTAGCTTCTGCTGAAGAGGCTTCTTCTATTGCTTCTTTCAGCGTGATCTTAGGTTTCATTAATAATTTGCTCTGCAGCACCTTGTCTTTAAGGCCTAAAACAAAACGATCGCGCATGGCCTCCTCTAAACTGTTGAATTTGAGTGCACCCCCAATGTCTCTTAAACTTGCCACGAAGTCGTTTATGCTTTCGTTTTCCCCCTGATCGCGATGGTAAAACTCGTGTCTCTTAATGAGGCACGATACTTGTGGCGCGTAATGGGCTCTTAACAGCCTTTCCAGATCAGGCCAAGCCATTACCTTCCGTCTGCTGCTCCCCGCGAGGGCCTCGCCATCTTGAAAACTGCCAGACCGCATACGTAAGAAGACCGCCCTCTTCCGCTGCTCGAAATGGCGGCAAGATCGTTTCCTCCAAATACATTTGGAAATGATCTGCATACACTCCCAGTCTTCTGCCGTCGGATCGAACGGGCTGGGGGTGTTCAGCGCAGCCATCTCGCTCTTCTTCTTTTCCGCGTTGCCTTCTCTTCAGGGGAATCCCATCCTCGTCGCCAGTGTTAAGTTTGCATGAAGAGACAGATGTGGAGTGCTTCAAGCTCTTTTGTTTATTAGTGACTACAGCTCAGAACAGACCCGACTGGCTTTGCTGCAGCTGCTACTTATAGCCGGCAGCCGCAGCTGACAGCCAATCAGAGTGCAGGGTTTTCCACATTTTCTAAACCAATCATTTCCAACACTTTACAAGAACAATTCAAACTTAACCAATGATTTCAAACCTGCATACATAACAATACCCAGCTTTTTATCTCCACCCCAAATCAACCCAGTGATGCCCTCAACATGATGTCCAGGTGCCTGGAAGCAGTACGGGTCTGGATGGGGAGGAACAGGTTTCAGCTCAACCCGGCTAAGACCGAGTGGCTGTATGTACTGGCATCTTGAGTTATCCAGGATGTTCCATCTTTGGCTATGGGGGGGAGAGGTGTTGTCCCCCATAGATAGGGTTCGCAACTTGGGTGTCCTCCTGGATGCACGGCTCAGTTTGGAGGAGCAGGTGGGAGCCGTGGCCAGGGGGGCATTTGCCCAGCTTCGTCTGGTGCATCAGTTGTGCCCCTATCTGGACCGAGATGCCCTATGTATGGTCACTCATGCACTCATTACCTTCCATTTGGACTACTGCAATGCTCTTTACATGGGGCTGCCCTTGAAGACCACGCGGAGGCTTCAACTTGTCCAGAATGCAGCAGCGCGGGTTGTGATGGGAGGGTCCCGATACTCCCATGTCACGCCCCTTCTGCGCGAGCTGCACTGGTTACCGGTTACCCTCCATGTGAGATTCAAGGTGCTGGTGTTGACCTATAAAGCCCTTCATGGCTTAGGACCGGGGTATTTGCGGGGAACCCTGCTGCCAGTAATGGCTTCCCAACATCCCGTGCGCTCCCATAGGCAGGGCCTCCTTGGGGTGCCATTGGCCAAACAATGTTGGCTGGCGACCCCTAGGGTAGGGCCTTCTCTGTGGGAGCACCCACCCTATGGAATCAACTGCCCCTGAAGCTTTGGGTGGTCCCTGACCTCCCATCCTTCCACCATGGCCTAAAAACATGGCTTTTCCAACTCACCAACCTGGACTGATGGGGTGGGGTGGGATTTTAGCAATTGTGTTATGAATTTTATTGGCTTAGTGAGATTTCGGATTTAATAGTTTTTTAATTTTTGCACTATATTCTTTTATTATTGTAAGCTGCCCTGAGTTCTTCGGGAGATAGGGCGGCATAGAAATCTCATTAAATAAAATAAAATAAAATAAATAAATAAATAAACAGTCCTCACAGCTGCAGCCCATGAAGAGGATCAAGGTCCTTTCCTCCCCCATAGACCATGCCATTCATGTTTTTCCCTTATCCTCTCCTCTCTACGCACCCTAGGATGGAGAGGGAATGGGCCTGGGTCTTCCTCTCACTGCCCACCCGGCCACTGCCCTTCCCCAGCTTCCTCCACAACCTCTGGAGCCACATTTCCACTCCCTGTGGGCTGTTCCTCCTCTCCCTTGGAGTCAGACTCCAACAGGGGCATGACAATAGATCTTATTGATTACAAAGTTAATAATACAATAATTAATAAGTAGTAAGTATTGTGAAATAATAATTAACTACTCATAAATCTTAAGGGTAATTGCTTCCTCCATTTCTTCTTCCTTCAACAGTCAAATTTGTAATCCATGTTAAATTAATCCACATTATTCTTGTTGTAGTCCTTTGGGAACCTTTTTGCCAAATAAAATTTGTAATCCACCCAGGCCCCAAAACCCTTCAAGTCACTAAGCTTTTTTCCAAAACAATAGATAGATGCACAGTTCCCAAGTTCACCAAAAGTATTTCTCTTCTTTTTTTTCACTCTTCCACATTCAAGTTGGTTAATGTCCTCTCTGAATATCACAGGAACCTTTATGAAAACTTTATAACTATTACATCAGCCACTCCCCTTTTGTATGTACTCTTCTGGTCAGTAGATGAAGCCCTCACTCTTTTTTTTAAATGCTGAAAGGGCTCCTCCTTGGGCGTTCCAAATCCAACGTCAGTCCACCCTCCCAGAGTGCCACCACTCTGGAGCTTGCCTTCCACCTTCCACTGCCACCTTCCACCACCGCTGTCACTCTGAAGGCCTTCTGCCTTCCACCATGGCTGCCACCACTCTGGAGCTTGCCTTTCTTCCTTCTGCCATTGCTGCTCTGAAGCTCGCCTTCAGGACGGATCGTCCAAGCCATGCTTTGCTTCCCAGGAAGGGCTCCGCCGTGAAGGGCTGTGTGCCCAGACCAGGCCCTTTCTCTTGGGCCTCCTGCCTCGCATGGGAAGTGTGTGGCCGGGAAGGCTGCCTGCAGTCCTTGCAGACAAAGCTGGGATATCTGTGAACCCACAGGTATATATGAGGTCTTCTGCCTTTTTTTTTTTTAATTACATTTATATGCCGCCCTTCTCCGAAGACTCAGGGCGGCTTACAATTTTTGGGATACAACCCAGTGTGCTCAGCAATAGCCTTCATTCCATTGTATATGCCTGCTTATTACTAAGCGGCATTTTTACAAGGTCAGCTAATTGCCCCCAACAATCTTGGGTCCTCAATTTACCTACCCCGAGAGGATGGAAGGCTGAGTCAACCTTGAGCCTGGTGGGATTGGAGCCTACAGTAATTGTAGACAGCTGGATCTTAAGAGCAGGCATTTAACAGCCTGAGCCACCAAGGCTCAGGCTCACCTTGAGCAGAAGGTTGAACTGTAAGACCTGCAAGGTACCTTTTTCTAGCCTATGATTCTAAAAGTCTCCAAGACAAGGGAATTTGCATAAATTGTGTGTGTGTGAGAGAGAGAGACAGAGAGACGGGGGTGGGGGGGTGGGGTGGCTTCTTGGGGTGCATTTTGGAGAAATATCCAGAGAAATGCCAAAAGGGCAATCAGCTTGGGATTAAATTCCAAATGAGATTGGGTCTTCAGGGTAAGGAGACATGAAGAACTTTCAACTACAGGTTTCTAAAAATCTTATCAAAATGAATGTCTAGAAACAGCTCTTTAACTCATTAGTCCAGAGGGAGCAAAAGAGATAGGGTCCCAATGAGGGTCTTAGCTATTTAGCTCAGGAATAACAGGTAGAGGGCCTGGGAAAGGTGTCAGAATAACAGAATAACACTTAGACAGGAGCTTGGGGGGGACCCTATACCATTTCAGAGAAATGGTTGTCCAGTCTTTTCTTAAAAACTTCCAGTGTTGGAGCACCCAGAACTTCTGAAGACAAGCAGTTCCACTGGTTAATTGTTCTCACTGTCAGGAAGTTTCTCCTTAGTCTTAGTTTGCTTCTCTCTTTGTTCAGTTTCCATCTATTGCTTCTTCCTTGTTGTGATATTGTTGATGCGGGAGTTGTAACTTGTGGAACTGAAGATCTTCTACTCATTGTTGCAGAGATTGTCAACACCAATTCCAAAAAAGGGAAAGAAAAAGGGAATGGAAGCCAATAATTAAAAAAAGTAAAAATTAGTAATATAAGAAGGGAGAGGAACAATCCTACTCAAAAAGAAAAAAGAAAATAGTAAAAAGAAGAAAAAGAGGAATTCAATAACATGTCAATGATATATCAATGATTTGAAGAAAAAATAAAAATTTAAAAACTAAGAAAAGAATGTATAAATAAAAAACTTGAGTTTAAAAAAAAAGAAGGGAAAGAAAAAAGAAAAGATCCAATCATTAACTGTCTTGTTCCCAATGTACAAAATGAAAAGCCACCTGTCAAAAGAGAAAGGGCTAAAAATTGAAAAATAGGAAGATATCGATAAAAAAGTTGAAAAGAAAATAATAATAAAATAGTAAGGTATCCTTTAAGAATAACAAAATATATTTTTAGGGGCTCCAATTATAAAAAATTAAGTTCCAAACAATAGGAGACCTTGGCAGGAAGCAATATCACTCTTTATTCCACTGCCACTATGCAAAGTCCAGAGCTTAACAATTGAAGGAGGAGAAATTCCAGCTCTTCTGTTTTTTGCCAAATTACATTAGAGCCCCCAGTGTCCATCTATTGCTTCTTGTTTTGCCTTCTGGTGCTTTGGAAAATACATTGCCCCCTTCTTTGTGGCAGCCCCTTAAAAGCTTGTTGCCTATCACACTCTTGGGCAAAGCATGTGAGCCATTTCCTCTTTTCAGTGGTCCATGAAAGTACATCTATAGTATGTAGATAATAAAGTAAAAAAAAAAGGTGAACCACATTTTTACAGAACTATAGATATGTTGAGGCTGGGTGTGACAAGGAATGGCTGGGAGGGGAGGGGCCAGATGAGGCACCCCTTTGAGTGACATTGACTTGGCCACACCCACCCAGTCACATGCTCACCCAATGTCCACCCAGCCAGTCATTAGGGCAGAGAACCGGTTGTTAAAAAATTTGAATCCTACCACTGGTTAAAACCTGCAGATAACACAGCATTGTTTTTCACATAGATATCTTATGTGCTTGGTTCTGAAAATAATGGGAATGAGATATTGATTAATTTGTATTTCACATGTAGTGGCATATGAGTAAAACTTCATAAATTGCTGGGATGTACAGACGGACGGACAGACAGACAGATAGAATGCCAGTGGACAGATTACTTAGAAACTTGCTGTCTACAGCAAAGTAAACAGAGGCTGTGAACACTTTGGTTAATCATCTGTAACATGATTTATAAGATGACTATCTTACTAATGACCATAGTTAACATTGTGATTAGCCAGAGAGTGTGAGCCTAACAAGTCATTTCTCCTAAAGAAACTCAAAGCAACAGCTGAGGTTGTCATGGTCAAAACTCATCCATATTATTTCTTTTTCCCTTACCAGGATCTAATGAGTTGCCTCCAGTGAACAGAATGATGAATGACATTGCTAAGCGGAAGAAAAGACTCCTTAAAAAGTATGAAAAGTTATATATTATTTTAAAAGCCATGCTTTTTGCCTCTCAGCTTCAGTGAATTAGGGAAAAAATGTTAACCCAGAGATTCAAGAAACATTAATTCAAGGTGTCATTCTGGCAAAATACCCTGAAAGTTCCTGGAAAGAAGTCAACAGACAGAAACTCTTTAAGGAGAAGACATGATACTCCTAAAATAAGATAAGGCAAAACATATCACAAAGAATTAAGTAAATTGGAAAGGGCATAACAAAGATCCACACTTTTTTTAAATGTCAAAAATAATCTCTATTTCTATTTAGCTCAACTCCTGGTAATTTCTTGGATACAGTTATGTGCATTTTAGCAACTCTTCTCTATTGACATTATGTTGTCCTAGTTTAGAAAGAAAAATTGAGCCTAAGGTCTTAACATGTTCCAATTTTTAAATACCATGTCCTGATGACATTGCCTTCATTTCATCCTCAAAACCTAGCTGAATCAGTTTAACTCATCTTTATCTGTTCCAGTTTTAAAGCATTTTTTTCTCTTTCCTTCTGATACAATATAATTTAGCTCATTTCATCAATGGTGTGGTAACTCATGATTAGGATATGCCATTTGATCATGGTAAGATTGGACATTTACCCATATAATGCCTCACAAATGCTTTTCAAATTTCTTATTAAATCTTATTTGTCAAATCAATTCAAATCTTTGTTATAGTAGATCAGCATATCTAGTAGACTATCACATATGTATGAGCCAGCAACGTGTTACAGCTGTCAAAAAAGCTACTGCAGTCCTAGATTGCATCAACAGATGAATAGTTTCAAGATCACATGAAGAGGTAGTACTGCTTTTATACAGCACTAGTCAGACCACAGTGGGAATATTGTGTCCAATTCTGGTCACCACAATACAAAAAAGATGTTGAGACTCTAGAAAGAGTGCAAAGAGCAACAAAGATGAGACAAGATCTTATTTATCTAAGCCATATGGTAAATGATTGAGGAAGCTAGGTATGTCTAGTCCGGAGGTCAGCAACGTGCAGCTCTCCTGCGGCTCCCGGTTGGCTGGTCCCTCCACTGGCTGGCCCCACCCCTCTCCCCCTCCCCTCCCCCTCACTCCTCGCCTGCCGTGAGGAGGGCGATGGCGGCGGATGGAGACTCGCTCTATATTCCAGAGCGGGAGCAGAGCGTCCCCCTTACTTGCCTCTTCTTCCAGTCCTTGTTGGTACTGCACGCACCGGGGAGACGCGCGACTTTCTCTCTGCCCCGAGACACTGGCCGGCCCGGCTGCAGCCGATGCTCTGCATCTTTAATGGGCTCCAGGAGGAGGAAGGGATGCCACAAGACGCTGCAAGAGCAGCGAGCAGGCCGTGGAAGCGATGAGAGGAATATGGGGAGACGCGGGACTTTCTCTCTGCCCCGAGACACCGGCTGGGCCGGCTGCAGCTGACGCCGCTGCTCTCGCTGCCTCCATGGTTGCTAGCTGCTCTTGCAGCGCCTCGCACAGCACCCTTAAACTTAGCGCGCTTCACAATGGGGGAGATTGCGTTCCCTCCTCCTTCTGGAGCCCATTACAACGTGGAGCATTGGCTGCAGTTGGCCCAGTTGGTGTCTCGGGGCAGAGAGAAAGTCGTGCAATTCCCCAGTGCGCACAGCACCAACAAGGGCTGGAAGAAGAGGCAAGTAGAGAGGTGCTTTGCTCCCGCTCTGGAATACGGAGCGAGTCTCTATCCGCCACTGTCGCCCTTCCCTTCTTATAGTTTTGAAAAGATAAATTAATCTATTCAGTTAATCCTAGACACTGATATTAATCTCATTTCAACAATCCTCATACCTCATTTCAATTGTTTTCTATATATTCATTAAACATATTCAATAAATTTATCAGTTATTTATTCCATTTATCTCTGTGTATAGTTTAAGAAAAAAAGATAAGCATTCCAATAGCAAAGAAAATATCAGTTCCCATCCTTCATTTTAATAGTCTATATTTCCCTATTTTCTAAATAGTTTATAACTTCTAATATATTTATGCTGCCCCTCATCACTTTGCAGAATCCCCTTCCTTGAACTAGGGAGAAATTTCTTGACAGTGAGACCAATTACAGGTTATCACTGGAATGGTTTGCCTCTGGAAGTTGTGGGTGCTCCATCACTGTAGTCTTCAGAAGGAGACTGGATAGCCATCTATCCAGAATGATTTAGGATCTGCTGCTATAGGCAGAAGGTTGCACTGGAAGAACTCCAAGATCCTTTCCAATCCTGTTATTCTATATAGTTCTGTGTGTCATATTAGGTAACTTGACAGATTGCTAAATCAGGCATTCTAAGCAGCTGCCTATCCTGACCCATTCCCACATTAGGGACTACAACTGAAGGTTGCTTTTTCCTGCCTACAGGGGTATAATGGGAAGGGAAGCTGGGAGAATGCACCAATAACTTTTTAAAATTGGTCCTGCATTGAAACACTGCAGTATTGTAAAGACCAACAATTAGGACAAAACATTTTATCTTTATACTTCTTGTGGATATTACTGGTATATAGCTGTGGCCTAAGAGTTGCTGCTTCACTTATGTAGGTAAAAAAGCTAACAGGTACAAAAGTGTGTGTGACTCTTCCTGGCTGTTTTAATACTCTTTATCAAGTTTTTTAAAATCTAAATAGATGCTGAAAGCTATTTTCAGAGCTACCCAGTGTACCCTCTGAATAGAAAGGTGATACATACTAAACATAAAAAGAAATACTTTAGGATCCTCGAGGCAGAAAAGTTTGGTTTGGTGACCTGAAATACTGGCCCCAGTCCCTTTAAAGGCATTAGAGAATATAGAACAGGTTTGAAAATCCTTAAACCATAGAAGCCTTAAACCATAGAAGGAAAAAAAATATTATATGGTGCAGTTTATAGTTGTCAACCGTCCATATGGTGCCATCATGTGGCCATAGAAAATAATTTCCACTACACCTTGACTCATGAAATATTTCCAGGTTTAATATCATTAAGAAAAAGATACTGTATAGTCACAGAATTCACTCTTTTTCTTTGGGTTTTGAGTGTACAAATGTAACCTAGAAGCATCTGAGTTATTCAATGGTGCCTCTTCTATGTGGATAGACACTTCTAATTAGATACTTTTGATTCCAGGTAACCTTGTTATACTTTTGGTTTGTGTGTGTGTGTGACAATAGCAGGGGTTTTCATTGTTTTTGTTTTAATCAGGAATAACATTAAGAAAAGCAAATAATATCCTATTGAGTTTTTCTTATGCTAGAGAAGAGAGAGGTAAACAGGCCCCAGGGACAAGGCAAAATGTGAGGAGACCTGAGCAATTTACTGCTCTGGTTGGAAGATAATTTGCTGTGGCATACATTCAACTGATATGAATGGGTCACATTTAACTTTAAAGAGGAAGAAACCTTTCTGTTTTTCAAACATTTCTATTGTTTCTGCTGTTTCAGATATTGCAAGTTTCTTTTTAGTTTCAAAAAGAAAACTCAAACTATTACTCAATATGTCATGGCTTAACACGGTGATAGAGGTTTTTATTCATTATTATATTGGACTGTAAATTGCATGTACAAAATTCTACCAAGAATATGAATCTGGTCAAGAATATTTTATTTAATTTCATGTACATTTAAACTGAATTAAATTTGCTATATAGCATCTTTTACTCATTCTCTACTATATATTTTGCCATTTCCTGCTGTTTTATTTTAACAAATTTCACTTTCAAATCTCTCTGGTTTTCACTAATGCCTGAACCTAGAATGCACTTCTTTCAAATTTATCACATCAAAGTTCACAATAAATGTCCTTCTGGATGTTGCTGAACTACAATTCCCAGTGCCAAAGCCAGTGTGGTATCAAATATGAACAAGCAGATCCACAAATGAAGAATTCAATTAGCTACTTTATAGCTCATGCCTATTTCACAGCAATCTTCCAGACTAATGGTTTGCCCTTGGGCCAGACATGATAATATTCAGTGGCATTCGGGGTGGGGGGTTGCACTTTGCCTTTTTGTGCCTATGTAAAGATTCTAGGTTTATTCCCCACTTGACCAACCAGGCTGTCTCCAACACATGGCATGGCAATTGCCCCATAAGTTCTACTTGTCTTTCTCACCATCTATAGCTACAGAATACTGATTATTATTTCCATTTGTCTTCTGCTCCAGGGATACTTCTAGCAGAGAGGAAGAAAAAGAATTATTTGTTCTCTACATGGATGAAATTGCTGCTTGCGTAGGGGTTAAGCCCAATGTGCCATTACTTTTACTACAGGACCCCAAACTAGCTTTGAACATCTTATTTGGTCCTTGTACCTCTTACCAGTATCGCCTTTGTGGACCTGGAAAGTGGAAGGAAGCTAGAAATGCAATTCTGACCCAGTGGGACCGTGTCCTCAAGCCCGTGAAGACTCGGATCATAGATAATTCTTCTTCAAAACATACCATGCCATCCCTTTGGAAAAAAATACTTCACTTCACTGCATTCCTTGGAACTACTATATTCATGTTTATATACTTTTGTACTCATTTTGTACCAGATAAGGAAAACACCTAGGTATCATGTGTGTATATATTAATTACACACACACACACACACATTCAATAGGTGGTGTATATATCTTAGAACTTTATTTCATTATTTTACAGCAGGAATAAAATGCAATCAGGCATCAAAGAAGCATACAAAATGCATCTATATTCTGGACTTGGAAAAATAATCTTGTAATATTCATTTTGCTTAGAAATATTTATGTCCAGTATTTACTGACATGTTCACCCCATAAAATCTGAGTGATTGTTTCACAGATTATGCAGAATAGCACCTTGACTTTATGTGAAATTGCAAGTTTTGTATTCTTACTTTTCCACAATCTTCCCCATTTTCATCAGATTCAGGCAACTTGTAGACAATTGCTCTATAATCCTTCCTTATTGACTGATTGTTTTTCAATATTGCTTTCTAAGCTGTATCAATTATTTTAAAATTAAAATGCAATGAAGTATGTAGCTTAAAATGTTCCAAGCAAACTGTAATCAAAAATAAACATTTACATTCACTAAACGTATTGTTATCACCCACGTATCTCTACAAAATACATACCATGTGAGCCTAGTTATGGAACATGGTCATCTCACTTTATGGAATGAGGAATCTTTCAGTAGGAGACGTCTCCTGGAAACAAATCACAAAATGATTTGCACCTTCCCATTTTTTAAAGGGGCAATTAAACCTTTAAAGCTTTTGGAGACCTTGTGCTGCTGTTGATTGACTAAAATAATACTGGTCTAAAAATAACCTAATGTTCTCCCAACCCCATCAGGAATTTATCCCAGTAACAATGTTATACAGTATGCCACCCACAGTCCTCAACTAAGGCAGCCTTGAACTCATCTTTACCTCTTCTGGATTTAAAGTATTGATTTTCTTTCTCCCTAGAGTAGATAGTCTTTGCTGTTGACATGCCTAGGAAGTTAAATGTAGCAGATAGCAATGCAGCCAGGGACTGGTATTTGCAAACTCTGAATAGACCCTTCAGGCTGCTGTGAGCAGACAGCTTTTTCTCCTAGTTGCTGGGACCTACTCCCTATGACCATTTGAGCTGGACACCTGGCTTCTGTGCAATGGTGGGATTCAATTTTTTTTACTACCGGTTCTGTGGGTGTGG
The DNA here is from genome assembly GCA_009733165.1 of Naja naja. Lineage (NCBI taxonomy): Eukaryota > Metazoa > Chordata > Lepidosauria > Squamata > Elapidae > Naja > Naja naja. Next base: position 116,216,215 of record CM019150.1, on the reverse strand, counting down.
CTTGGTGGGCGTGGTAGGGGAAGGATACTGTAAAATCTCCAGTCAGAGGTGGTATTTGCTGGTTTTCCAAACTACTCAAAATTTCTGCTACCGGTTCTCCAGAACTGGTCAGAACTTGCTGAATACCACCTCTGCTTCTATGAAAGAATATGCTCACACAGTGCCTGAACTGGTTTTAAAGTCACTTTTCAGGGCTTGCGTGGATGCCTGATATGCACAGGTTTAGCACTTTAAAAAAAAAACAAATTGTCCTGTGTTGCATTTAAATTTAAAGATTGATTTAAGTAATAATGGATTTCCCCAGCTTTATTTTAGTGGCTTGGTCACCATATTATACACTTTGCATTCCTTCTGTCCATAAGGGTTTCTTATGGAAGTCTGTTTTGATCTGGTGATTCTGCCTCCTCCATAGGGTAGTTTCAGCTGGTGCCAACAATGGCCTCTTGTTACAAGTACTATTATTTCTTTGAAGCACAACTCAAAGAGTTTGTCCATTATTGATTACTTCCTCCTGCTTTACCACATGCTCTGCCTGTACGCCTGTTAGCCCAACTAATAAGAGAAGCATAGGAAGCATCCTCAATGCATTTTGCAGCCTCGCCTCCAAACTTGTGATCTGATATCCAGATTATTTCTAAACACTTGTCTAGCAATCTTTTTAAAGTGTGGTGATCCTGTACCCAAAATTAGCCTGGCTGAAAAGTCTCAGGTCTAGAGAAATGAAGTACCTCAGCCTGCTAGCTGGGTAACTTAACATGCACCAAAGTCACCATTCAAAGCATCCTCCTACACTTGCTCCACTCTGCCACAGTTGTAAAGTTAGCTATCAGAAGGTGACAAGCAAACCTCCTGAAAGCCATATAAGTAGATTACCAAAACAAGCTTTAAACCCATTCCACTAAGCAGGCAAAAGAAAGGAGAATGTGTACCTCTATTTCAGTATAATTAGGGCTAGAGAAAATTGTTTTATAATGACTTAATCTTTTCTTCATTAAATCTACTTATTGAAAGCTCTCTTGTCCTTGAATGCCCACTTATCTATTTCTAACTTGGCTTGCCAAGAAAAGCCTAACAAACATGATTGGTAGTACTTCCTATGGATAGGTGATCAAAGGGGAAATTAAGCTGGGGAATCCTCCAATTTCCGTCACTTGTCCCACATTAAAAATGTAAACATTGAAGGGCACTCCTTTTTTTTTGAGGTAACATAAGGTTGAGAGTGGGGTAGGACAATTTATGTCAGCAGAGGTAATGGTGGCAAATTGGAAAAAAAAAACAAATCTATTGTAAAACCACCCATACTAACCAATTGCTTCACTGCCAAAGTCACAAGCTAACCTTTGTTGAAAGAAATATCCTTCTGGGTTCAGTTCCAAGTGGGGAAAAAGACACTGGAAACATGGAGGCTGCTTGGAAAGTTTAATGGTGAACAGGACCACATGGTCTGGAGCTCCAGAGAAAGATGATCACATGCTTGAAGGAGAAGAAGAAAGGGCTGAGGTGCTGAGAGTATCTGGGTTTTATAACCTTTGTTGGGATTTGAATTGAAGCTTGTTTCTAATTGGTTGTCAGACTCCCATGAGGGGCAACTCTGTAGGCTGTCCTGAGTTCCAAGCTTGGTTGACCCCCGCTGGATGATCTATGCCCTTAAAAGGGCTTTTGGCATTGCTATAGCTTTACCTGGAGACCTTTCTTATGTAAAGTATTCTGGCTCAGGCCTTAATGGCCCACCCATTAACAAAGGTGGGGTGAGATTCTGCTTCTGGGTTCTACTCTTTTTAGAAGAAATATTCTGCCTTTTAAATATCTACCAGAATACTTCATTTTCTAGGAGAGTTGGGTGCCAACTTCCACATCCCTCATTTTTTTTTTTTTCAAACACGTGAGAGTTTTGACAAAAGATTAAAAGGTGATCAGATCAGGAGACTTGATGGGTGCTTTTAATTTTTTTTTCTGATGCAAAGGAAAGGCATTGGAAAAAAAAAAGCAACAGAAAGGATTCCTTCAGTGGCTCCCAAAAGCTTTCAAAGTCTGGGAAAACTCCTGGTTTTTTTTTTTTTTTCAAAACGGTATCCAATTTTTTCATGCCAATTAATTTTCAGGTGTTTTGATGTACTTTTTGTGAGCTTACAGTCCAGGTTATAAGCACAAGCTCTACATTCTTCACAGCCTTTAAATTACAGGCTGCCCATTTCCAAAGTTATGGTTACTACCTGCCTAGCTCTTAGTTTCCAGGGTTTGTGAGGCCAAATTGAGATTAGCCAGTGTGCAATCCAGGCTATTTAGTATTTTTAAAGTTACACACAATGAGCCCTGGGGACTTGTACTCATGAGGCCCCCAGTGCAACATATCTTGCTTTTACTGGACAACTGGGCAGCATCATTTTGTGAGTCACAGTCAGGACTTGGGGTTTGGAGATCTCTTTTCTGCTATTCTTCAGAATTGCCTGAGGGAGGGGTGCCCCTCCCCATGGAATTAGAAAGGAGTTTTGCTTGGGCCTAGTGCCTCAGAGCAGCAAAATAAAAACAAAACAAAACAAAAAAACATTTTCTTTTTAAAAAGAAGCAAGGGACAGCTTTGTGTGGAAGCAGGTAAAAAGATAACCTATCTAATTCTAAATGGGTGTCTCTGTGTATGTGCCTGTGTATGCAGCTAGGTTTACAATACAGATAATACAAACATGCTGGACAATTTCCTCTCCCTTCACACAGACAGATATAGTAAGGTGAAGGTTCAGACTTGCTGGGCCAGCTCTCTCAAATACAATCATGGGTACATCAAATTGGTTACAATATAAATGATACAAGAAAGAAAACATTACAATGGGTTTCACATTACAATGAATTTTCAGTTACAATGAATTTCCACCTCCCCCATAGTCTTTCTAACTGTCTTCTGGGGATTGAAAAGAGTCTTTTAGTCTTTTACTGGTCCATCTCAGGATCCTTTCCTTCATGTCTCTGGATGGCATAGGCTTGGCCTGGTGGGAGTGGGGTCAGTCAGGCTTGGGAAGGTCTGCCCCACTCTGGTTTGTTGTAATGACCTCAGTGGAGGCTGGATCCAAACCCAGTTACTGGTTCCAATGGATAGAATGTCTCTAGGAGTAGCATCTGCTTCCACATGTGGCAGGGCTGAAAGACAAAGAACAAGGGGTCCCTTCCCTTTTGCTGGTAATTCTACAGACAAGGCATTGTAAAAGGATTAGAGAGGGTTTGGAGATGGCTTGCAGGTATGGTTTCAGGAGAAAGAAAAAACACATCAGTATTGCAGTTACTAAACAGATAAATCAGTTTCAAAAAAAGTGGAGACACAGCAGATGAGAAAGGAAAAAACTGGATTCAAATGCTTCAGGAAAAGGATGAACAGGTAAAATCATTTAACACATAGTAAATGCAAGGATGAAACTTTTCTGTAAATGAACTTGGACTTCGTTAATAACCTAGATTTTTCTTAAAAGCACAGAGAGGAAGAGAAAATTTAACTCTGTTCCTCATCCAGTCTAATTGGCCAGATCAGACTGGGAGAAGACAATCTCTCAGTGTTTTTAATTCTAACAATTTAAAAATATCCGAAGGGATCAGAGACCTTAACAGTTGCAACAGTTACCTCTAGGACACACAAAGTCTTAGAACACACACACTGCGTCGCACACATACCCCACACAAAGACACAGAGGAAAACAAAACTCTGAGGTTTACACACACACACTGATCATTCCCTAAATAAATCTCTCAGTAAATTGGGGAAGGCATAAATCTTAAGGAACAAACCAGTGGTAGCATAGAAGATAGAGAAAGAGACACAGAAAGAAAGAATTTAAAAAAAAAATCCCATGTGATCCTGTTTTTATATTTTGCCCTTTTTAAGTACCTTTATTTAGCACATTGGTCTTCCTGTATCCCTCAGCAAAGCCATTCCCTATCTATACATTTTGGTTTTTTCTTGCTCATGCCAGCTAGGGTCGGCATCTGCCCAGCTCATCCCAAGCCTCCCATAGTTTCCCAGGGGGTTCAGGACCCGAACTACCGCTTCCCATGTTTCCCCCGTCCCCGATGTGGGTTTCACACTTTGCTTAGTCGGGGTCAGCGACCATTTTCCAGACACAAGAACTTCAAGAGCAAGAAAAAGAAAAAAGGTGTCTGAGGGAGACTTGGTCGTTGTCCCTTATCACGCAATACAGACACTGGACACTTAAAAAACTCTCTCTATTCTACAGAATATTTCACAAAGTATGCGCGCTGCCCCACTTTTTTTAAAAAACCACACGAGACTCTCTCTCTCTCTCTCTCTTCTTGCCAAGGTTTTCGGACTGGGGGTATGCTGCCTGTGCAGACTTCTTTTCCTCTCCCCCAAAAAACAGCCGTGAGACTCTCTGCCCCCCGCAGATAAGTACTGGTACTCCGGCCTCTTTCCTTCAGGCCCACGTTAGGATTTGGAAGAGCTCAAATCCGGTAAAACTTGCTTTTCTGTAAGCAAGTACTGGTACGCGATTTAGCATCCAAATTACACAACTACTTAAACCCCTGGGTTTTGCTTTTGGGATACACTGGACAAAAAAAACCAAATTTTTCTTCCCTCCCTTCAATCATAACCAGCTCGGCTTTTCCCTTATATACAGAAGGTCTCACATTCTGATGACCTCTCCTTGCTTTTCCTGTCCTGATGGTCATGGCTC
>CM019150.1:115531315-115554164 GCA_009733165.1 Naja naja | reverse complement strand
ATGCATGGTGGAGCTGAGCTAGGGTGACTACTGCAGCCCACAGAAAGGGCCCTGTCTCACCACTGAACTAGGGGGACGGATAGCAATATTCCAGTATTTGAGAGACTGCCACAAAGAGGAGGGATCAAAGCACCAGAGGGCAGGACAAGAAACAATGAAGGGAAACTAATCAGGGAGAGAAGCAACCTGGAATTAAAGAGAAACTTCCTAACAGTGAATAATTAACCAGTGGAACAGCTTGGCTTCAGGTTATGGGTGCTTCATCACTGGAGGTTTTAAGAATAGGCTTGTCTGAAATGGTGGGGTCTCCTGAGTGCAGGGGTTGGACTAGAAGACCTCCAAGGTCCCTTCCAGCTCTATTCTGATTCTGGTTGTAATTTCTCTCCCTCCTGTCAGTTATCTTATGAATTATGTTATCTTACAAAAGGGCTTAGGATCCTTTTCTCTGTAATCTTCAAAGCAGCCACATCACAAAACTGCTACTTAGCAAGAGAAAAAAATACAAATTCAGAATAACAGAGTTGGAAGGGACCTTGGAGGTCTTCTAGTCGAATCCTCTTCTCAAGCAGGAAATCAAGGAAAATCCTAGCCATGGTTTGCCTGCCTACTTTCCAATTACAGTACTGTATGAAGTAAAACTGTTAAGTTTGCATGGAGAGGCAAGACGGAGTGCTTCAGCTCTTTTTTATTGTGACTTTCAGCTCAGAACGGACCCGAATGGCTCAGCCACGGCAGCTATTTATAGCCGGCTGCCGCGGCTGCCACCCAATCAGAGTGCAGGGTTTTCCGCACTTTACAACCAATCATTTCAAACTCTGCATACATAACACCCCTCCCCACTAGGTTTGGTCCATACTCAAACCCCATCTATCTAATATACTCTTGTAAATAGGTGGGGCTCTTACGGGTAATGCTTGAGACCTGGTTCAGGTGTTTTGGGAATCTCAGATTGTGAGGAAGGAAATGTATCTGCCAACATTCCTTATTAGGACTTCTTGTACTGGTAGAACCTGTTTGGTTACTACAACCTGGTCTCTCCTCCCAATCTATTTCCAACCCAGTGTTATCCTCTAAGTCTGGTAATGATGTGCAATCCCCATTTGTAAAATGGTTGTTGGGACTGTGACAAGGTTTGGGATGGTTCCTGTCGTGTTAGCTCGTTACACATGGGGTTGATTCTTACTTGCTCATTACCTCCATTATCTCCCCCTTCCCCCCTAGAAAAGGCTGTGGGGATGAAGTCCAGAGAGGAGCAAGGCGATGCTCCAGAGGCAGTCTGGACCGTAACTGGTCTATGTGCCTACTCCTCAAGGCACCATCCTCAGTTTGAACCCTGTAAGACCTGGGCCTGTAACCTGGGTTATCTCTGCAGGAATCCACAATGGTTCACCTACAAGGTTTTTAGCATAAACAAAATCACCCACAGAGAATTGGCGAGTTTTGCTGGGAACCTAATGGTGCATTGGGTGTGTGGGGTGAAGGCGGTCCAGGGTAGACCTGAGTTTTCTACCCATCAAAAGTTCGGCTGGAGTTAAATTAGTGGATGGGTTAGGAGTGATGTATTGGATACTGAGTAGTTTTCAACTTTCTCAGTGATGTCCCTTGGACCCAATTGTTGGAGTTTCTCTTTAGTAAAATGTACCATGCGTTCAGCCCGGCCGTTAGTCGAAGGATGCCCAGAGGCTGTAAGGGCGTGTCTGATACCCTGTTGTGCTAGATATGATTCAAAAAGGTTGGCAGTAAATTGAGGACCATTGTCAGAAACAATAACATCAGGTAACCCATGAGTTACAAAAAGTTTCTTAAGCTGTTCGATAACAGCGTCTGCTGTGGTGGAGGCCATAGGGATAACCTCCAACCATCTGGAGTATGAATCTACCACAATAAGGAAAGTGTGCCCTCTGGTAGGGCCAGCAAAATCAATATGAATCCTGGACCATGGACCCCTAGGACATTCCCATTCCTGTGTGGGGGGAGGAGGAGGTGCAGGCCTGACTTTTGACAGTTTGGACAGGATGCAACCCAGTTTTCTACCATTTTGTCTATACCTGGCCACCATACATAACTCCTGGCCAATCCCTTCATTCTGACAATGCCGGTGACCCTCATGTAACATTTCCAAGACCTCTTTTGAAGTTTTGCAGGAATAACCATTCTGTTACCCCACAGAATACATCCCCTTAAGACAGATAATTCAGTTTGTCTAGATTTAAAAGGTTGGGAAACCTGAGGTAGATCTTGTAGTGGCCAACCTTTTTAACCCAACCTACAACAGGAGCCAATAAAATGTCCTTGGCAGTTTCTCTAGCAATTTCAGCAGCATGGACTGGAAGCTTGGCAACAGTTTCTAGAAAAAATGTGTAAGTTTCAGGAGCAGGGACCTCAGTGTGCAAAGGAAGTGGGCAGCGACTCAAAGCATCTGCATGCCCAATGTCTTTTCCGGGCTATGGATGAGTTTATATGAATAAGCAGCAAGAAATTCAGTCCATCTCAGCATTCTTGGTGACAGGATGGTTGGCGTTGGTCTGTCTCCTGCCACAATGCCCAACAGTGGTTTGTGATCTGTGACAATGGTGAATCTTCTCCCATAGATGTATTTGTGGAACTTCTTGACTGCTGCTACGAGTGCCAAAGCTTCTTTGTCCAGTTGACTGTAGTTCCTCTCTGCTTTAGTCAAAGTGCGAGAGTAAAAAGCAATGGGAGCTTCCCTTCCACTGGGAAGCCTGTGGCTCAGCACTCCCCACTCCAAAGGGGATGCATCACAAGTTAATACTACAGGTAAATTCTCAGAAAACTGTATCAATACACAATCAGAAGTGATTAGTCTCTTTATATTGTTAAATGCAGTTTCTTCTTTTCTGCCCCAAACCCATGCAGATTTTTTATCCAGTAATCTATGTAAGGGTTCTGCAGTGGTTGCTTTCTGAGGTAGAAACATATGGTAGAAATTAACAAGTCCCAGGAATGCTTGCAAGTCAGTTTTGCATTTTGGTCTGGGGGCTTCTTTGATTGCCTGGACTTTGGCTTCTGTGGGGTGGATGCCCTGTTTATCAATCATATATCCCAAGAATTCTACTTTGTCAGTTCTTAGTGTACACTTTCCTTTTTTACTTTTAACCCTGCTTTTTTGAACCTGGTCAGGACTTCTCTGAGTTTCTCATGTAATTGAGTGTCATTTTCAGCAGAGATTAAAACGTCATCAAAATAAGGCACCACCCCAGGTAACACTTGTAGCATCCTCTCCATAAGGCTTTGAAATATGCCTGGCGCCACACTTACTCCGAATTGTAACCTCTTGCATTTGAATGCACCCCGATGGGTTACAATGGTTTGAGCTTCTGCAGTTAAATCGTCTACTGTTAACTGCTGGTATGCTTGGGCCAGGTCCAGTTTGGCAAAGACTGTGCCCCGCAGAGAATGTAATAAATGATGAACCACTGGAACTGGATATGCGCTCTGTTGTAGCGCATGGTTCAATGTCCCCTTGTAATCCCCAGATTCACAGAACCGTCAGCCTTGACTGGCATGACTATGGGTGTCTCCCATCTGGAGTGGTCTGTGGGCTCTAGTACCCTGGCTATTAGCGTATCTAATTGTTCATCTATTTTTTCCTTCAAGGCAAATGGTACCCTCCTGGGTTTTAAACGGATTGGTTGTACCTTGGGATCTAGGTTAAAAGTGATAGGGATCCCCAAGTACTTGCCTAATCCATCGCTGAAGACCTCTGGAAACTCAGACTTCAAGGATTCTTCCCAATCAGTGTTGCTCACGTGATTGATGCCAGTTACGATGCCCAGCGGTTGAACCACTCCAGTCCCAGCAAACTTGGGTGATCTTTACGTACAGCATCTGCTGATGCCATAGGAACAACCTACAACCATCTGGAGTATGCATCTACCACAATAAGGAAAGTGTGCCCTCTGGTAGGGCCAGCAAAATCAATGTGAATCCTGGACCATGGGTCCCTAGGACATTCCCATTCCTGTTTGGGGGTGAGAGGTGGAGCAGGCCTGACTTCCTGACAGTTGGGACAGGATGCAACCCAGTTTTCAACCATTTTGTCAATACCTGGCCACCATACATAACTCCTGGCCAGTCCCTTCATTCTGACAATTCCCGGATGACCCTCATGTAACATTTCCAAAACCTCTGTCTGTAGTTTTGCAGAATAACCACCCTGTTACCCCACAAAATACATCCTCTTAATACAGATAATTCAGTTTGTCTGGACTTAAAAGGTTGGGAACCTTGAGGTAGATCTTGAAGTGGCCAACCTTTCTTAATCCAGCCTATAATAGAAGCTAATAAAGTGTCTTTGGCAGTCTCTCTGGCAATTTCAGCAGCATGGACTGGAAGTTTGGCAACAGTTTCCAGAAAAAAGGGCAGGGTTCTCAATGTCTTGGAGAAGTGGGCAGTGACTCAAAGCATCAGCATGCCCAATGTCTTTTCAGGTCTGTGGATGCGTTTGTATGAATAAGCAGCAAGAAATTCAGTCCATCTCAGCATTCTTGGTGACAGGATTGTGGGCGTTGGTCTGTCTCCTGCCACAATGCCTAAGAGAGGTTTGTGATCTGTCACAATGGTGAAACTTCTCCCATAAACGTACTCATGGAACTTCTGACAGCTGCCACAATTGCCAAAGCTTCCTTGTCCAGTTGGCTGTAATTTCTCTCTGCTTTAGTCAAAGTGCGAGAGTAAAATGCAATAGGGCTTCCCTTCCACTGGGAAGCATGTGGCTCAACACCCCCCACTCCAAAAGGGGATGCATCACAAGTTAGTACAACAGGTAAATTCTCAGAAAACTGTATCAGCACACAATCAGAAGTGATTTGTCTTTTGATATTGTTAAAAGCAGCTTCTTCTTTTCTGCCCCAGACCCATGCAGATTTCTTATCCAATAGTCTGTGTAAGGGTTCTGCAGTGGTTGCTTTCTGAGGTAGAAAATATGATAGAAATTAATAAGTCCCAGGAATGCTTGTAGATCAGTTTTGCATCTAGGCCTGGGGGCTTGATTGCCTGAACTTTGGCTTCTGTGGGGTGGATGCCATGTTTATCAATCATATAACCCAAAATTCTACTTTGTCAGTTCTTAGTGTGCATTTCTCTTTTTGACTTTTAACCCTGCTTCTTTGAACCTGGTTAGAACTTCTCTGAGTTTCTGTGAGAGTGTCATTTTCAGCAGAGATTAAAACGTCATCAAAAAAGGCACCACCCTGGCAACCCTTGTAGCATCCTTTCCATGAGGCTTTGAAAGATGCCTGGTGCCACACCTCCAATTGTAACCTCTTGCATTTGAATGCACCCGATGGGTTACAATGGTTTGGGCTTCTGCAGTTAGATCATCTACTGTTAACTGCTGGTATGCTTGGGCCAGGTCAATTTGGCAAAGACTGTGCCCCAGCCCAGAGAATGTAATAAATGATGAACCACTGGAACCGGATATGCGCTCTGCTGTAGTGCATGGTTCAATGTCCCTGTAATCCCCGAATTCTCACGGAACCGTCAGCCTTGACTGGCGTGACTATGGGTGTTTCCCACCTGGAGTGGTCTGTGGGCTCCAGCACCCCTTGGGCTATAAGTTTATCTAATTGTTCATCAATTTTTCCTTCAATGCAAAGGTACCCTTCTGGGTTTTAATCTGATTGGTTGTACTTGGGATCTAGGTTAAATGTGATAGGGGTCCCCAAGTACTTGCCTAATCCGTCGCTGAAGACCTCTGGAAACTCAGACTTCAAGGACTCTTCCCACTCAGTGTTGCTCATGATTGATGCCAGTCACTTCCATGCCCAGCGGGTTGAACCATTCTAGCCCCAGCAAACTTGGGCGATCTTTATCCACGATGGTCAATGGCGGCTTGGTGTGGCCTTTGAATTTCACGTTGAATTCTCTTGTTCCAACTACTGGAATCTTGTTCCCTTGGTAGTCTTTAAGAGTTAGTGCTTGTTTTGAAGTGAGTCTTCTGAATGTCTGGTATCAGTCTTTGATAGTGTCCCATGACACCATGGATCTGGTATCAGTCTTTGGTGTCCCATGACACCATGGACAGGTATGAACCTGAGCCCACTTCCATTTGGCAAGGCCTTCCTTCAATAAATACCTTGACATGCACTTTCTGTTATTTAGTGAAGGAATGACCAATAGTTACTGTTTGATGAGTTTCATTTTCCCATTTACTTGTGCTGTGCCTCATTCTCTCACTGTGTTGTTTGGCTTGACTTCTCTGTCTTTGTTGTTTGCAACAAACTTCCTTCTGTTTGGTGGAGTTCTGATGATTTGCAGACTCTTGCAGTGCCCTCTTTTTCACAATGGAGGCAAATGGTTCCAGGAATTTGCATTCCCCACAACCTATGCAGTGGAAATCTCGCCTCTTTCTTCCCAGGTTGTTTCATTTCTGCTCCATTCTGAGTCTGTTAATTCTTCTTCTTCTCCACTGTATTCTGACTCAGATTCAAGTTCATCAAAATGAGTTGTGGTGGCTTTTTCACCATCAGAATGGCCCGTAGTCTTGTTCATCTTTCATGGCTGCTGCTGAGGTTTTGGTGACTTCTGCTGAGGTTGCTTCATCTATGGCTTCTTTCAGCTGAATTTTGGTTTCATAAGTAATTTGCTCTGCAAGACCTTATCTTTAAGGCCCAATACAAAAACGATCGCAAGCATGGCCTCCTAAAACACTCTATGGGAGAAGATTCACCATTGTCACAGATCACAAACCACTGTTGGGCATTGTGGCAGGAGACAGACCAACACCAACCATCCTGTCACCAAGAATGCTGAGATGGACTGAATTTCTTGCTGCTTATTCATATAAACTCATCCATAGCCCGGGAAAAGACATTGGGTACGTGATGAGTCGCTGTCTCATTTCCTTTGCACACTGAGGTCCCTGCTCCTGCAACTTACAATATTTTTCTAGAACTGTTGCCAAGCTTCCAGTCCATGCTGCTAAATTGCTAGAGAAATGCCAAGGACACTTTATTGGCTCCTGTGGGTTGGGTTACTACTACAAGATCTACCTCAGGGTTCCCAACCTTTTAAATCTAGACAAACTGAATTATCTGTCTTAAGGGGATGTATTCTGTGGGGTAACAGAGTGGTTATTCCTGCAAAACTTCAAAAAGAGGTCTTGGAAATGTTACATGAGGGTCACCCGGGTATTGTCAGAATGAAGGGATTGGCCAGGAGTTATGTATGGTGGCCAGGTATAGACAAAATGGTAGAAAACTGGGTTGCATCCTGTCCAAACTGTCAAAAAGTCAGGCCTGCACCTCCTCTCGCCCCCACACAGGAATGGGAATGTCCTAGGGGTCCATGGTCCAGGATTCATATTGATTTTGCTGGCCCTACCAGAGGCCACACCTTTCTCATTGTGATAGATGCATACTCCAGATGGTTAGAGGTTATTCCCATGTCATCCACCACAGCTGAGGCTGTTATCAGACAGCTTAAGAAACTTTTTGTAACGCACGGCCTACCTGATGTGCTTGTTTCTGACAATGGTCCTCAATTTACTGCTAACCTTTTTGAACCATATCTAGCACAGCAGGGTATCAGACACGCCCTTACAGCCCCTGGGCATCCTTCGACTAACAGCCGGGCTGAACGCATGGTACGTTTTACTAAAGAGAAACTCCAACAATTGGGTCCAGGGACATCACTGAGAAAGTTGAAAAACTACTCAGTATCCAACACATCACTCCTAACCCATCCACTAATTTAACTCCAGCCGAACTTTTGATGGGTAGAAAACTCAGTCTCACCCTGGACCGCCTTCACCCCACTTACGCACCCAATGCACCATTAGGTTCCACTAGCAAAACTCGCCAATTCTCCATGGGTGATTTTGTTTATGTTAAAAACCTTGTAGGTGAACCTTTGTGGATTCCTGCAGAGATAACCCAGGTTACTGGCCCCAGGTCTTACAGGGTTCAAACTGAGGATGGTGCCTTGTGGAGTAGGCATATAGACCAGCTATGGTCCAGACTGCCTCTGGAGCATCGCCCTTGCTCCTCTCTGGATTTCATCCCCACAGCCTTTTCTAGGGGGGAAGGGGGAAATAATGAAGGTAATGAGCAAGTAAGAATCAACCCCATGTGTAACGAGCTAACACGACAGGAACCATCCCAAACCCTGTCACAGTTCCAACGACCATCTTTACAAATGGAGAATTGCACATCATTACCAGACTTAGAGGATAACACTGGGTTGGAAATAGATTGGGAGGAGAGACCAGGTTGTAGTAACCAAATAGGTTCTACCAGTACAAGAAATCCTAATAAGGGAATGTTGGCAGATACATTTCCTTCCTCACAAGGTGAGATTCCCAAAACACCTGAACCATGCAGGTCTCAACGTACCCGTAAGAGCCCCACCTATTTACAAGAATATATTGGATAGATGGGGTTTGAGTATGGACCAAACCTAGTGGAGCGGGGTGTTATGTATGCAGAGTTTAAAATGATTGGTTATTGTTGTAATGTGTTTGAAATCATTAGTTGTAAAAGTGCGGGAAAACCCTGCACTCTGATTGGCTGACAGCCGCGGCAGCCGGCTATAAGTAGCCGCTGTGGCTGAGCCATTCGGGTCCGTTCTGAGCTGAAGTCACAATAAATAAAAGCTGAAGCACTCCGCGTCTCGTCTCTCTATGCAAACATAACAGTCTGGCCAATGTGATCTGGACTGAGTTCGATCCTGTTTCTGAGGATGAAGTGGACAGGATTATGCGGCGGCTGAGCTCCGCCACATGTTTATTGGACCCATCCCCTTCCTGGTTGGTTTATGCCTCCAGGGAGGTCGCGTGCGGCTGGCTCCAGGCAGTGGTCAACGCTTCATTAAGGGAGGGGCTGTTCCCTGCCGCTCTGAAAGAAGCAGTGGTGAGGCCCCTTCTGAAGAAGCCTGCCCTTGACCCAGCCGTGTTGAACAACTTTCGTCTGGTCTCCAACCTTCGCTTCTTAGCAAAGGTTGTTGAGAGTGTGGTGGCCCAGCAATTGCCACTTTTCCTGGAGGAAACGGATTACCTGGATCCGTACCAATCGGGCTTCCGGCCCGGGTACAGCACGGATACAGCATTGGTCGCACTGATCGATGATCTCTCTAGGGCTCGGGACAGGGGTTTTTCCTCTGTCCTGGTCCTGTTAGACCTCTCAGCAGCTTTCGATACCATCGACTATGGTATCCTGTTGCGACGTCTTGGGGGGTTGGGAGTGGGAGGCACTGTTTTACAGTGGTTCTCCTCCTACCTCTCGGGATGCTCACAAACAGTGTTGGCAGGGGGGCAGAGGTCAACCCCAAGGTATCTCACTTGTGGGGTGCCCCAGGGCTCGGTCCTCTCACCCCTCCTGTTCAACATTTATATGAAGCCGCTGGGTGAGATCATCCGTGGCTTTGGGGTGAGTTATCATCAGTATGCTGATGATACATAGTTATACATCTCCACCCCAGGCCACATCAGTGATGCTCTCTCCGTGATGTCCCGTTGTCTGGAAGCAGTGCGAATCTGGATGGACAGGAACATGCTTCGACTCAATGCGGCCAAGACAGAGTGGCTGTGCATACCGACATCTCGGTCCAGTTTGGATATTCCATCTTTGGTCATGGGGGAGGAGGTGTTGCCCCTCATGGACAGGGCACGGAATCTGGGGGTCCTCCTGGATTCACGGCTCAAATTGGAGGAGCAGGTGGGGGCCGTGGCCAGGGGGGCCTTTGCCCAGATCCAGCTGGTTCGCCAGTTGCGCCCATACCTGGACTGAGATGCCCTGCGCACAGTCATTCAGGCGCTCGTCATTTCCCGACTTGACTACTGTACTTGCGTAGGACTGCCCTTGCGTACCACTCGGAGGCTTCAACTGGTGCAGAATGCGGCCGTGCGGGTAGTGATGGGAGCCTCCCGATACTTCCATATTACACCCCTCCTGTGCGACCTACATTGGCTTCCAGTTGCCCTCCGGGTGAGATTCAAGGTTTTGGTATTAACATTCAAAGTCCAGCATGGCATGGGTCCAGGTTATTTAAGAGAATGACTCCTCCCAACATCAAATACTAACTGCCCTGTATGGGCGCACAGACGGGGTCTCCTTGGGGTGCTGTCTGCAACTCAATGTCGCTTGGTGGAGACCCGGGGGAGGGCCTACTCTGTGGCGGCTCCCACTCTGTGGAATCTTCTTCCGCTGGAGCTCCAGTTGGCCCCCGATCTTCGCACCTTCCACCACGATTTGAAGACCTGGCTCTTTTTACAATCCGGGCTGTGCTGATTCTCTGGGGGTCGGTTTTACTTTAACTGTGGGGTTTTAACTCTAATTCGGCTTTAATCTGTTTAATATGCTTTTAACTAATTTATTTATTGTTGTATTTTTTAGCTGTGAGCAAGTCCTTTTTGGAGAGGGGGCGCATAAATAAATAAATAAATAAATAAATAAATAAATTTGTCTGCTGCCTTGAGGCATAGGGGAGAACATGTCTTCGGGGTCGAAGAAAAATTGAACTGAACTCCTCTTGCATTTTGAACATGGAATGTGGAGGGTGGGAGGAGGAGGAAATGTGATTGTGTTGTTAACGTCAGTACATTGTCTTGGCCTGTCTCATATCTGGGGAGACAGACTTTCTCAGTTCCTGCATTCACCCACATTCTCCCTACAGCCTTCAATGGAAACTGAATTTGCTTCATATTCTTGCTCATGGGACAAATTCATGTATGTGTAGCTGCTTGAAACATAAATAGTTTCATTTTTTATTGTAGCCTTTTTTATATACAATTTGGTTCACACAATACACTTAGCATGCTTTTCTGGATTTGTACAATGCATTAAACCAAATAGTCTGGATTAGCAAAATATTGTTAAGACACACAAAAAAACTAAACCAAGCAAGGTTAACATATTGTATACATGCAGGTAATGGAACTGAGTTGGTTAGATATGTTGCACAAAGACATCCCGGGTATACTATGATCCTTCTGCTTCTGATCTGAGATATAATTTTATACTGGATATAAGACTCATGCAAATATATGAAGCGACAAAGATGACAATAAATTTTTATTGCAGTTGCAATCTTAGCACTCCTCCATAAATGACATAGTAATTCTTTACTGTAGTTTCTCATGGCCTACAAATATCTTATTATTCTTAGGATAAATAGGTTGAGATGTTTACAAAAATCTTACAAGGGTTTTGAAGGAGCTTTTCCAAGGAATTGCGCCACTGCCAAGTTTCTTCTGGGGAAGGCCTGAAAATATTTAAATATATAAAATATATAAAAGCATATTCAATAAGATCAACAAGTCAGAAAAGGATTGGTACTGCTTGAACAGTCTTTTATTGAACCATTACTCTACCTTATTTGTTATTTTACAGCCACTTTATAATCTCTTTCACCAGTTCTGTAACTTTTCTTAGCTTTCTTTTATTTCAAACTAACTGTGGTAAAAATGTGACCCAGCAACCGCCTTCCTATGTTTTACTGTTATAATGTCTTTACAGCCTTAAAGTTGTCCTTAGGTGTTCTGCTTTTAAAATAGTATTCTTCCTTTGAAGATAATATGATTTTGCTATACAAATTATTTTGCACACTACATTCCTAGAGGTCATATTAAGCTAGTGCAGATATACTCCTTTCCCTCCAGTACCTATGCAGTGAACTTCAAAACTTTCGCTGGCATGAAAATCCTTTTTTTTCAAGCCACATCCACCCTCTGTAGACACCAAGTCTCTGAGTCAATGCTCAATTCAGAGACCTGAATAGCAATGGCAGTGGATGAAGGGTCATGGGATGAAGTAGGAGTGAGTGAATAAGACATTTGTTATTTCACACTGCAACCCCACTAATATTAGTGAATAATCAGGTTTCCATCAAGTCTATGGAAAATGGTTGCTAAAGTAGAATAAGTTTTGACAGAGTCTAAATCTTCAGTCCAGCCATCTATCAAGGTTTACTTTATCTTCTGTATAACCCTATTAAAGTTCTTGTTTTCCCACTTGCTGGTTGAGTTTGACAGAGAAATAGGATTCTCCATCAACTAGAATGAATTATGATAATTAGCCAGGGACTTCCCAATCTCTACTATTTAAGTGTACTGTATTCTGTAAATAAGAACTACTTTATTTGGTGACATGATGACAAGGGATGGATGAAGGTACCAAATTTTATGGTCATGTAGCTTTCTGATGGCTCAAGGACTGGTGAACAACACCTTAACTTGGTGATGAGGAAAAGCCTTATTTGGAAGGACTAAAAATATGTGCAGTTTACATGGAACGGATGCCAATGACTTGCTAAATCCATCTAATAATGGATGTAAGTCTCATATATCTTTCCAGCTGTAAAACGTAGTTAGATGATAGGCTTTGGATTAGGACTAGACAAAATTAGGAACATATAGATTGCCTCAGGCAGCAGGTTCATGGTCCTATGGCCATTTCAGCAAAATGTACTTTCCTCTGCTGCTCAATATGATCAGATAAACATGTCTATTGATTTATTAATGAATAGAAAAATAGCTGGAGAATTGGTATGGCCAAGAAAATTGGTAAGGCCAAAAATTAGTCTGCAAAATCTGACTATTTCTTTGAGGTAGTGGAACTTGAAGAAAAGATACATGGAAATCAGACAGAATAACAAAGTTGGAAGGATTTTGAAAGTCTTCTAGTGCAACCCCCTGCTTAAGCCAGAGACCCTTATGGGACATCTTGTGGGGCAAGAGAGAAAGCAGTTTATAGAGGGCTAGAGTGATAGCACTATTTTCGGTTATTCTCTGATACTGAAAGATTTCATATACATTTAAAGTATCATTCGTCATATTCTCCCTTTAACATTTCAGCTTTTGTCAACCCTTTCATCTTTTTTATTTTCAACTCTGTGTTGTCCTATATAAAGCAGAATGGGGCTGAATGGAGGATAATTGTTCTCCACACAGAGAGTATTCACTCCTGAGTATTCATTCTTTCATTTCATTTTTCAAAACTGAAGTCTGAATTTTCCCCTGCTTTGGCTGTGACTTTGGTATCTGGTTTTGTCTCCCCACAGATTTATCATCAGTTCCCACGCTGGTCAAGAAAATGATGGCTTTTGTCTCAAGTGAGTATGCTATGGACTCCCATGACAAAATGGATACTAATTATCCGATTTTACTCAGGCTATAAGGATTAGAAATTAAAGTGTTAAATTAAAGACAAAATAGCAACTACTATAGAAGTCCATACAGACACCAGCAAGCCTAAAAGAAAAAAGAGCTAACTAGTAAGACATTGACTACTATGGTCCAAAAGACATAAAACTGGGTGTGGATCTGGGACATTCTAGAATCAGGAAACAGAAGTTTGAAGCTATCATTTCTCTCACTGTAAATGCCATCACAGTACTTTTATGAAGCACTTTTCATAAGGGATGCATATAAAAAGTAGAATGGGGATGTGTATAAAGGAATAAAATTACAGGTCAATTGCTATAGAACTGCAGTCTCACTGGACTGACTGCATACACAAATTTTTCTGCATGATAATGAATAGAAGGTTGCTATTTAAAATCATCTATTCCAGGGGTGTCAAACTGGCAGCCCACATACCGGATGCATTACGCACAAGCCACCCCCACTCCCGCTCCGCAAAGGGGAAAAATGTCATGATACATCACATGATGGCAACGTGACACCACAAGTTTGACATCCATGATCATCCATGTTAAAAAGAGGATAAAGGATAGAATGGGAAAAGTGGCATGCTATGACATCAGAGGTTAGTGAATGGTTTGGAACATTGTTTTCGTATCAGTTAATGAATGGGCTCATTCTCATGTCTGCTACCTACAGGACATAGATGTCCCACTAACCATTTTTAGAGGGCATAATGTTATGACATCTCCTTCAGTCAGTGGCTTGGCTTGCCCTAATGTTATGGAGCAGATTAAATTCATATGTAGCTCTTCCAGTTTCAAAGTAGTGTTTTGCCTCTTCTCCTGACACATGTTTTGCCGTGTGCAATGCCTCAGTGATTATGTTGGTGATCATGAAGTCACAAACTGCCATCTGCCCAGCTCTTCTCTGCCTCATTAGATTGCAGCTGCCGTGCTCTTCCCCTCACATTGCTAGGCATTGCCCTCCATGGCTCAGGTTGCCAGAGAGATCTCACACCTGGCTCCCACAATAGTATCTGCTCATGTAATTACACCTAACTGGCATTTGGTAAGAGTGGTGAGGCATTACACATGCTTCTTTTTTATACCCTGGTTTAACAAGTCTTTGAAAGAACTATAGGCCTGTTCACATTTGTTTACTTACTTTATTGTTTATCACAGATAAATGCATTCCACATTTTTGTTGCTTCTTCTCACAAGGATTTTGAGGTGATGTTACTTTCTACTGTTTTATTTCTTACTTTACAGGAGCAGCACCATTTTTGCCTATTCCAATCCATGCTCTGCATCTATAGGTGCTGCTAATATTGTCACTCTCTTGCAGCAATTTTCTCTTTCCTGCTTCACCCTATACTTGACTGACAAGTAGGGTATATTGGCATAGGAGTGCAGAATAAATGAGGGAAGAACCCCCAGGAAATGCCTATAGGTTTCAGCACATAGCACTTCACTGCACATGTGAACTGTCAGTCAGACCATGGTTTTTGACCCAGATTTAGTGTTTTTCCCAAAATAGTGTTAGACTTGTGTTAGAAAAACCCTAAAGGGCTGGTCAATAATGGCAGGGAACTTCTCTCCCAGCAACCTCTAGTTGAGCAACTTTAAAAGTGCCTGTAGTCAAGCAAATCTCCTCACCTCACGATAATGAGTGATTAATTAATGTTTTTCTTACCAGCAACATATCTTTTTTTAATAAACATAATTGTTTGTTTAACCTCTTCCCTATTTAATAAACCAATTTATACTGGGATGAATCACTCTGAAGAAATCATTTCCATTTTACTGGATTAAGCTGAGGAGTTTTATCTTGTCAACAGACAAGATCATTTTTCCTGGCCTTAATCCAGAACTCGTAGGCCTCCCTCGATTCTGTATAAGTGCAGGAAGTGGTTTGGGGCATGACATTTAAGTTCATGAGAATCAGCTTTCATCAAATAAAAGTTTCTGTCCATGTGGATAAGATCTGCTTAATAGTTTGAGGCAAAGGGCTCTTCAGGCCAAAGAAGGGGCAGAAAATGATCAGGGGAAGAAACCTCAAATATTTGCATCTTTGCACTCTGAGCAAAATCAGACCAGACCAAATTATGAAACATTTCTATTTTAAAAATAATAATTAGGCAAAAAAGGTTTATTTCTCAGATTGATATGCTGCCAGAATCCAGCTGGGGTTGGGATAGGATACCTGCTATTTGTTCTCATCGCTAGAGCAGCCCTGGTCTTCCTTTTCCTCCCCAATGAGAAACCAAACACTTTCCTTCCTGAAGACCCACATCTGTTTCCATTGCCATGACAAGGAAATTATGATGTTCAAAACAGCCCATAAACCCGCAGCCTAATTTGTTCCAAATGGCTCTGAAAAGAGTGCATGATCTACCTAATTTGTCTGTAGTAGTGGTTAAAATTAAGCTACTATCAACTGTGTCAGTCATCATACAATCTTTAGATCAGCCTGTCTGCTGAGTTTTTTCTTTTTACAGCCTAATTGGAAACAGATTCAGGGACAATCAGCCATGAGAGGTTCCCCCTTGTGCATTAAGGCCACTTTTTTCCCTAATAGCATCAATGCTACTGGTGTTCATTTTGTTCCAGTTCCTGGAACTACTTTGTCTTTGGTACAAATGGGAGACTGCTTTCTCACAGATTAAAATGACAGTGATTGATGCTGGCAATTAGCCTTTGGCAGCGGCAGCAGCAACGGCAAGTTTCTTGAAGTCCACAGATAAACACAAATGGAGTCACTTTTTCTAATGGTCTCATATCAATGTATCACTACCATCTAACACTGTTTTCATCCATATACCTCTTCCTAAATTTGCCTGCTTCCAATCTGGTCAAACAACAATGATATAAAACCTTCTAAAGGGACTAATTGTATCAGTTTGTTGTAGCAAAGAAAATAAATATATAAAAACAGACAGGCAATCTGAGGGTCTTAACAACACCTTAAATATTAACACAATAATTAACACACAGCAGGGATGGAAGATTTTAAAGCTTTCAGCATCTGACAAGGAAACCCTCAGGAAAAAAACCCTTAGTATTTTCTATAATTAACTTACTTACAACGCAGTTTTGCCTTTTTGTATGCCTTTCCCCTTTCTTCCCTTTATCTTTTCTGCACTCCCTACAAAGTAACTGTGATCGCATTCCAACTACTGATGAAATGAATGCATTTGGATCGTAAGGAATCACAAGTTTCCTCATTAGTAAAGCCAATGTTCTTGATACCATTAGTTTCAAACATACTAGAATTATGAGACAAGCACAGAAATATTTTTCAGGCTGATCTGATTTCGCCTTTTCCAAAAGGAAAAATGTATCTTGTCCCATGTATCATGGAAATAAATTCATTATCAAATGCTTGTTTAAAATCTCTGTTGAGTTTTGTATAATTTACCCACCAGTGGAAGCCCAACATGTGATTTTCTTTTCTAAGGCATGGTGAATGTTGTAAGAATCAGTGGAATATAACAATTCCAGGTAGTGTTCCACTTACGGTCACATCTGAGCCCAAAATTGGTGGGCCTTGGTGGCTCAGGCTGTTAAATGCCTGCATTTAAGTTCCAGCTGCCTACAATTATTGCAGGCTCGAATCCCACCAGGCTCAAGGTTGACTCAGCCTTCCATCCTCTCGGGGTAGGTAAATTGAGGACCCAAGATTGTTGGGGGCAATAAGCTGACTTTGTAAAAATGCCGCTTAGTAATAAGCAGGCATATACAATGGAATGAAGGCTATTGCTGAGCACACTGGGTTGTATCCCCAAAATTGTAAGCTGCCCTGAGTCTTCGCAGAAGGGTGGCATATAAATGTAATTAAAAAAAAAATTCTGTTGCTACATGAATCAGCTGTTAAGTGAGTTGTGCCCCATTTTACAACCTGTCTTGCCACAGTTGTTAAGTGAATCACCACAGTTGTGAAGTTAGTAACACCGTTGTTAAGCAAATCCGGCTCCCCACTGACTTTGCTTGTCACAAGGTCGCAAAAGATAATCACAACCTCGGGATACTACAACTGTCATAAATATGAGTTGGTTGTCAAGTACCCAAATTTTGATCATATGACCATAGAGATGTTGCAACAGTTGTGTGAAAAATAGCCATGTCACCTTTTTCAGTGTCATCGTAACTTTGAACAGTCACTAAATGAATTGTTGTAAGCCATGTGTTTTCAGTGTCATCGTAACTTTGAACGGTCACTAAATGAATTGTTGTAAGCCGAGGACTACCTATGCTTCGCATTTAAACAATAGTCTTATAGAATTAGACATGGCAACATTTTTCCCATCTAGCTGCATGTCAGGAAAAGTTCCACATGTTACATTTATGTCAGACTACTGTTATGAGTGAAGCCAACAACAAGTGGGGCATTTGCACACATTTCCTGTGAGCATCACCTGAGAATATTGTGAATAAATATCCATAGTAAGGATATCTTACTTCCTTAATCCCAGATCTCATACTGCAAGTTTGAAGAATCCAAGCCACCATTGCCTTATCATGTGTATTTTGTGGTGGTAGTAAAATGTTTAGGGACACTTGATTCTTCCACCAAGTTATACCTCTGAATGTACTGTGATGAAAGGTGATTGGCTGGTCTTCATAATCCAAAACCACAATAGACTGGTAAATAGACTAATAATAATTATATACCTACTTCTGAACCTTTGCCGGCTTCTCTGGGTAAGGGATAATCAGGTCAATAGCTGAGTCTGGCTTCTGGAGGAGCGTGCCCAATTTTGTCTTGATTTCTTTGGCTCTGGAGAGGAAAATTATGAAAGGATACATAAACATACAGTAGTTTCCACTAAATGCAAGATTGAAAAAGATGCTCCATTTGAGCATCAGGGCATTCTACTGGAAAGTTATGAGATCCAAATATGTTACATTCTTCCACATACTGAAAATAGCACAGTATGCTCAATTAGGATATCCTGATTGAACTTCAGATAACCTGGTATCTGGTTTGACCACAGCCTCCTGTCATTCCCAGTCAGTAGAGTTATTGTCATCCTATTTAATTTAATTTCAGCTGAAGTCATTAATTATTAAAATAATATTTTTCCTACTTATCTCTCACTCATTTGAAATGAATGGCAGAAGAGTTAGAATGCATTGTGAAATAATTCTCCACCACAGAGGCTCTTATATTTTTAAAGGGGATGGCAGTCGGGCATTTTCTATTATTTATTTATTTATTATTTGGTTTATATGCCGCCCTCTCTCCCAAAGGACTCAGGGCGGCTCACATAAAAACAACAAATACAAATACAAAAGTTAAAAAGGAATTAAACCAAATTTGACCAAATAGTCATTAAAACCCATTTTACAAACATTTAAAATATTAAAACAACCCCCCCCCCTTAGTCCAGGCCGGCCTGTTCAAATAACCAAGTCTTTAGGCTGCGACAAAAAGGAGCAAAGGTCGGGGGCCAGTCGTAGCTCCAGGGGAAGCTGGTTCCACAAAGTGGGCTCCCCCACAGAGAAGGCCCTCCCCCTAGGGACCACCAGTTGACATTGTCTAGCTGACGGTACCCCAAGGAGGCCCTGTCTGTGGGCGCGCACTGGGCGATTGGTATTCGATGCTGGCAGGAGACGTTCCCGCAAGTATGAAATTATGACTGTATGCTGGTTTTAATATTTATTTGTTTAATAAACAAATTTATATGGTTGCCCAACTCCACATGGTTACTCTGAGAGGCTTACAACAGCCACAGTACAACAACCCAGAGTATAAACCTGTTACCCACCCACTCTCAGCAACCAACACAATAAAACCAATTACTTGACTGGCTCTGTATCAACCTGATATCCCCAGACCCACCACAAATCAAACTACCAA
Source organism: Naja naja (assembly GCA_009733165.1). Taxonomy (NCBI): domain Eukaryota; kingdom Metazoa; phylum Chordata; class Lepidosauria; order Squamata; family Elapidae; genus Naja; species Naja naja. The sequence continues at coordinate 115,535,203 of CM019150.1, read as the reverse complement.
AGTCTGGGACTGCCTGAGCAGGGCTGGCAGGACAAGAGACAGAACTGAGGAAGGCTTAGCCATCCCATCCTTGTTTTCCATTTTCAACTGACCTATGAAGCTTGGGGGAATGGACAGGCCAGGAAATATAAAGAAACAGCATTCTTATAGGAGTCTTTTGTGGTGGGCGATTTGCTAAGATTTTGCTTTTCTACTGTAGCAACAAGAAAAGAGGATTAATCTTCAACTATATCTCTTCCATGTTTGCAAAATATGATTAATGACTTGCAAAAGAGATTACTTAGGCCAAAACAACCCCAGGAGAGTTTGAGGCTAGCCCCCTCTACCACTCCCTCCAATTGGTTTTTGGTGTTCACATGCCTTTTTTTTACTTAAAAGTAACTCAAAGCACTGAACACACAAAATACACCTTCCTCTTGTTATTTTCTTCACAACCATCAGATCTATCTATTGTATCAACTAATGTTTCAGTTAGTGTTAATGAAGCCTATTGATTATCAGGACAAAGCTTGATTGGTGATGCATGAAATTAAATATATTTATCTATTTATACAATGTTTATGGAATACATAAAGTTATGATTTGCTTAATCATAGTTTGTAGACTAGGCCATAATTCTTTGACTTCATACAAAATGTTAAGTTGTAAGATTTGGATTGCCACTTGGAATCACAACCTTATATTAATATTAAGTAGAAAAAAAATTAAGGTTATATTACAGCCTTAATTCAGTGCTGGCTTTAATGGAATCCAGCTTTAGAGTACTTCCAGAGAGACAATACTCATCTCTAATGATCTAAGTGCTAGAGCCCGCTGTAACTACATAGCCAAAAAGGCATTAAGAGTTGTTAACCTAATGCTACATAGCTTTTTCTCTGGTAATATCACACTACTAACTAGAGCATACAAAACATTTGCTAGACCAATACTTGAATACAACTCATCAGTCTGGAACACGACATGTATCTGATATTAACACAGTTGAGAAAGTCCAGAAATATTTCACAAGAAGAGTTCTCCACTCCTCTACTCATTGCAGAATACCTTATGCCACCAGACTCGAAATTCTAGACCTAGAAAACCTAGAACTACGCCGCTTTCGGTCTGATCTAAGTATAGTACATACAATTATATATTGCAATGTCCTACCTGTCAATGAATACTACAGCTTCAACCATAACAATACAAGAGCACACAATAGATACAAACTCAAGGTAAACCGCACCAAACTTGATTGCAGGAAATACGATTTCAGCAACAGAGTGGTCCATGTTTGGAATACTCTACCTGATTCTGTGGTTTCTTCCCCAAACCCCCAAACCTTTAACCTTAGACTGTCTACTATTGACCTCACCCCTTTCCTAAGAGGTCTGTAGGGGGTGTGCATAAGTGCACCAACGTGCCTACCGTCCCTGTCCTATTGTTTCTTTTTATTTTTCTTATATGTATCCATTTCATGTATTCATAACTATGTTTATACTTATACCTGTTATCTTATAATCGCTTGACAAATAAAAATAAATAAATAAATAAAAATACAATTACATCTATGCATTCTCTGGATTCTTTTTCTCTACGATGGATCATCTCTGGAAAAAAACTTATGGAAAATGTGATGGGGAAATGGAGAAGGCACAAGTACTATAGGTATTTAAGGAAGGGTAAATCATTGTACATGGGTGCAAGATAATTCATGTCATTTGTGTGACTCTATGCTTCTATGCCATTGTAACTTGTACCAGATATCTAGAATCTGAAACTCATAATATAGTATGAATAAGGTAAAAGGATTGCACAATACTAAACTTGCCAGGTATCTGTTATAAAATTGTCTTATAAATAGTCCTTATAAACCCCAAGTCTGTCAGGGATCTGTTCTGCTTTTGTACGCCATGAACCAAATTAAGAGCCCTCCCTTTAAACAGCAGATGCTTAAATTAAAAGCAAGCACAAAAATTATTCCCGTAAAGTGCCTTGATTGAGCTCTTTATTTCATCTCAAGTGTCATCCTCATTCACACCCTTTCATTATTTTGCATCCAAGTACTGACAAAAGCGTCAGCTGTGCTGCTGAAAGGAAGCACAGCACCTCTGAACAAGGAAGCTCCTTAGAGTCTTCTGGCAAGTTAGCAGCAGCTGAACCCAAAGCTTTGCTACTCAGTGTGCAGTCTCAGGGAAATTTGTTCTCACGCCTAAAAAAAATATTTTCATGCTTAGTTGTAAAATACACAGTTACTTTAAATGTAAGGAATAGTCCATCCAATAGCATAAGTGATCAATCATACAGGCACCTTATGTTTTTTTCTTCCTCAGGTGTTTCAAAGGTAAATCATCAAAGGATGTAATGTCTAATGGAGCCCTTGAAAGTCCCTTGATGTCATTAATTATCAGTCTTTTAAGTTGCTTTAATTTCTATTTCCATAGGCAGGAAATCTCAGAGTTTTTGAGATGTTATCCTTTTGATTGTTCTTCAGATCTTGAAATGAAAGCTTTACTCATCTATCTCTTTGGAGGGTGTCAGCACATACTAAGGCCATTTTCCTAATCAGTTGTTCCAAGAAATGTATTCATTTGACTCAGGAAGAGCCTTCTTCATAGCCAAAGTGTGGCTAAATCCTATGCCCCTTGTTTACCAAGGGTCTCTTGAGTAAGGATCGTTCTCTTAAAACAGCACAGAGTGTATTCAATAGTAATTATACCTTATGTCTTGTAAACTACAAAATAAAGAACCAAACATATACCTTTGTGCATGCATGCACACTGCATATACACATACCTGAAAAAATTAAGTTTACATTTTTAGATATTCACAGATTTAAAAAACAATTTTGTGCCCATTTTGGTTAGATATTTTGGTAATCCTGGGTCTCACCCCAGTTGGAGGTTCTAAAGATAATACAATTTTTAAAAATCTAGTTTTATATATTAAAGAGGGTTAAAATAAGGCAATTACCTTTTTAGGTGCTAATTTATTCCTTATTGATAACAGAATATAAACTCATATACATACACATCAGGGCTGTCATTAGACATACTGAAATGATAACCTGAAAAGGCAAATATTGAGAGGATGGGATGAATGGAACAGACTGGAGGAGGCAAGGAGTGGGGGCATTCTGTGCCCAATAATTAGCCTTTTCAATCCTTATTCTGTCTTCTGTAGAATTTTGTTATCCCTCTTAGCTTTGTGCCCTCAGCAAAGAAATTGAAAGTTCTCTCTCTCTCTCCCTCCCTCTCTCTCTCTCCTCCCTCTGCCTCTCCCCTCCCTCTCTTCATCCTAAATGCTTCCACTTGGGGTGGGGCTCTCCAGATTGATACAGATCCTTTAATGTATAACTGTTGAGTAGGCTGCTTAAACACTGAAGCATCTGGCAGGCTAGGGTTATTTTGGTAAGGGGAGGACGTCATCAAAAGCATTGTTGAAATCATTGTACACTTCACTATAAACTCTGGCAATGTGAGAACTAGTTCCAGATAGATTTATTTCTCATTTTGGATTTAAAGCAATAGCAGATAAAAGTTTAACATTTTAATATAGTTGTCCCGATGTCAAAAGCATATGGATGGGAGAATTAGATTTCCTCCCAATAGGGCCAGTGTTCATTCGAAAAAAGAAGTTCAGGTAGATGTTAATAATGAAGCATTAATCCTATTCCTTATTACTGTCCTGAAACTGGTTTTCAGAAACCTACCCATGGGTGATCACCAAAGTCAAGAATCATCTTCCTGCAGATCCTAGTTAGAAGTAAGGGACGACCATACCACATGCATAATGGATATGAACATTTCATGTTCTCTTCTTTCTTTGAAACAGCAAATAGGGCAAACTTTTCATTGCCCAAGCAACATTGCCCCTGAGGTGCCAAAGATGTGACAAAACATGTCATCA